>JAOUZG010031332.1:2365287-2387495 GCA_026289955.1 Argiope argentata
AAAAGATAGTTTATTATTTCTTTTATAACATTCATCCAATATTGGACATTATAACATTTATTTTTAAAATTAATAACATTTATTGGAATAACAAAAATATTAATACTAAATATGTAATTATTAATTATAATTAATACTGAATAAAAATATGTCATTACTAAAAATACTAATCTTAAAAATAAATATTATAATGTCCAATATTGGATGGATGTTATAAAATAAATCTCAAACATTCTTTTCAATCTTAAAAATAAATGTTAAAATACATGTTAAAATAAATTTCGATTTAATTTAAAACATTTAAAATAAAATCTTTTATAAAGAATATACCAAGAATTTTTAATCCCCCAATTAAATAGTCCGGAATACACATGGCCATAGAAAGTAACAAATAGTTCCCAACAATAAATAGTTTTCAAGTAACTAATATTCGGAACACTAGGTTTCACAGTCGGAAACTCAAGTATGTAATATGGCAAATAGAAAATTCACCACAGAATCTGGCGTTAAAAATGTCAAATTAAATTAAAACTTTTGAAATAAAACTTTCAATAAAGAATATACCAAGAATACGTAATCCTTAAATTAAATGGTCCAGAATGTATATTTGGAAAGAAAGTAACTAATAGTTCCCAAAAAGCGAACACTAGGTTTCACAGTCGGAAACAGCAACTCTTATGCCATAAATAATCGCCATATCGAACGCAACGGTCCTCCGGGCAAATCCGAAACTAACTGTGGTAAAGTTAATAAGATACGAAATGAGATTTCCAATCCACACGAACTTTTAGTCAGCCATTTGTCATGTAAACGCAACTCTCGCCCAAAATCACTTGGCAATGCCTAATTGCATTGCTCCCCTCGGACTTAATTAAGTGTTTTGCATGTCACTATATATCAGTGACTCGGAGCTCGAGATTATTTGGCTGCGAATGAGAAAAATGGAAAGTTTGACAAGAAAAGTTAAATGACAGGCCGAATGATTTTAGTTTCTTTTCTGCAGGAAAGTTAGTTATTGAATTACTTGGGAAACTAGGTCTTTCTTTGAGCTTTGACCTTTGAGTTGGTTTGATTGGATTAGTTTCTCTTGATAAATGTCAATTGATTGGATAATTGGCGTGTAGAAATTTATTCTGGTATTGGATTTTGATTGAAATTAAATTTGGTTATAGATTTTGAATGGTTTTTTGACATCAATTGCAAATATTTTATTATTGAATTACAGAAATTGTTTCTGAGTTGTATAGTTTCTTTTAAAAAATGATGCGATGAAATTTGGTTATAGGGTTTCAATGGTTTTTGACGTCAATTGCAAATATTTTAATATTAAATTATAGCAATTATTTCTACGTTGTAGAGTTTCTTTTTAAAAATGATTACGATTAAATTTTGTTATAGATTACAATAGTTTTTGAGATTAATGGCAGATATTTTAATATTAAATTATAGCAATTTTTTTACGTTGTCGAGTTTTTTTTTAAATGACTGCGATGAAATTTAGAAATAGATTTCATTGATTTTTTGACGTCAATTGTAATATTCTATTAGTGAATTACAGAAATTGTTTCAGAGTTGTAAAGTTTCTTTTTAAAAAGTAATTGCGATTAAATTTGGTTATAGATTTCAATGGTTTTTCAGATCAGTTGCAAATATTTTAATATTAAATTATAGCAGTTATTTCTGAGTTGTATGGTTTCATTTAAAAATGATTGCGATTAAATTTGGCTATAGATTTCAATTGTTTTTGACATCAATTGCAAATATTTTATTTTTGAATTACAGAAATTGTTTCTGAGTTGTATAGTTTCTTTTTAAAAATGACTGCGATTAAATTTGGTAAGAAATTTCAATGGTTCTTTGAGATCAATTGCAAAAATTTGAATATTAAATTATAGTAATTATTTCTATGTTGTAGAGTTTCTTTTAAAAATTGATTGTGATTAAATTTGATTATAAATTTTCAATGGTTTATGACGTCAATTGAAAATATTTTAATATTGAATTACTGCAATTGTTTCTGACTTGTAGTTTCTTTTTAAAAATGACTGCGTTTAAATTTGGCTTCAGATTTTAATGTTTTTAGATATTAATTGCAAATATTTTAATATTAAATTATAGCAATTATTTCTGAGTTGTATAGTTTCTTTTTAAAAATGGCTGCGATTAAATTTGGTTATAGACTTTCAATGGTTTTTCACATCAATTGCAAATATTTTATTATTAAATTATAGCAATTGTTTCTGAGTTGTATAGTTTCTTTTGAAAAATATCTATAGATATGCATAAAAAAAGGTTTAAAGAAATGAGGAAATAATTAGTTGTCCATTTAATTTATATAAATAAATATTTGTGTCCTATATACACATACCTAGTTTAGTTTAGTTGTTTTAGCATCCTATTTAAAGGAGCATTATTTGTATTTTGGAATGAAACTTGTAATTTTAAACCACAGTAATATGATAAGGACAACACCTTAGGTGTTATCCTTCTCTACAAGATTTCCCACCACATAAGCTAGAGGACATCTGGCACTGGCGGCATAGAAGTTTTGTTTATGAATAGAAGTTTTTCAAATTTGTTGATGAAAATTGTAGAATATAAAAAAACTCTTCTGTTAATTAATTTATTAAATATTTTGTTAAACAGAGAGTATGTTTTCTATAACATATGATAGGTATAAATTAACAGAAGAATATCATTTTGTTCAATGATTGTTGAAACTGAAACTAGACATGAATTTCAACTCGCGTCTGTAGACATCTGTTCATCTTAAATCTAATTCTAATTTCTTTTTTGTATTTTGTAAACAGCCTTGAATTTATTTTGGAATAGCAATACATGCTGTAAATCATGAAATTACCAAAAATATAAATATTAAAAATAAATGTTGTAATTTCCAATCTTGGATAGATGTTATAAAAAAAATCCTAAGCAATCTTTTCATGAGTATTTTCTTCGTTTAGATACCACGGAATTACTCCAGTTAATAACCGATAGAATTTAATGAAAAACACAATATTTTAAAATATTTCTTTAAAAAATTATTTTTTATTCCCTTTGCCTTATTCAAATGAAAAACACTTTCATAGACATTTGGGTATTTACGTATTGGACCTTTGATGCCAACGGTTTAGTAACTCATTGGCGACGAATTCAAATTTGGCGAAAAGACATTGACGCCAACGAAACCAACAAAATGCCGCACGATAGTTGTTTGAACATTTTTTTAATATAATTTCGTTTTTTTTTGCCATTATTGGAGGTTTTAGCAACTCATTGGCAATAGCTTCAAATTTGGCAATTAAGATCGATGATCTAATACGTAAGTACTCTTTGCATTACGCCGGCTCGCTGTCACAGAGATAGTGCATCTTCCTCGTGTTCTGGGGGTTCTGGATTAGAGTCCCGGTTCGGGCCTGGTTGTTCTTCTGTGTGCTATCTGTGAGATGTGTGACTCTGTCTCCCTGTAAAAAGGGGCTGTGCAAGCGACTGAGTTGAATGTGTAGCTTAATAGTGCTCTAGGCCCCAATTAGCATTACTTCAAAAACAATTGACGCTCCTTTTCGGCTAAAATCTGTAGTTGTGTCAGCGGGGGACTTATCCATGGCAAGTGACATTAGTAGCAACAACAACTCTTTGCATTAAATATGTTAAAGCTGTGTGCTAAATTTTATTTCTCTTTATTTAGCTCTTTTTGTTTTGTAGTTACAGTATTCACTTGTTGTTGTTGTTACTTATGACACTTGCCATGGACAAGCCTCCTGCTGACACAGCAGCAGATTTAAGCCGAAAGGAGCGTCTCTTGTTTTTGATGTAACGCCAACTAGGGCCAAGAGTACGACTTAGCTACACACTCGTCCCATTTGCTTGCACGGCCCCTTTTTACAGGGGGGCACAGTCACACATCTCACAGATAGCACACAGAAGAACAACCATGCCCGAACCGAGACTCCTAGAACACGAAGAAAGACGCGCTACCTCTGTGCCAGAAAGCCGGCAGTATTCTCTTTCATTCGGGTAGCTGGAAAACCAGATTTTTTCTTGATGAATTTCCCTTAAATGCTAATAGGTATCTACAAATGTTTTCTGAAGGCAATAAACTAAACTTCATCTATCTAGCTTAAAGCGTTTTTGAGTTACCTTTGTCATAGATAGACCGGCAAACGGACATTTTTAGGGTGCGATAGGAGAGCATCACCTCCTTTTTTGCCAAGGATATTAGTCGTTGGAGGATATCTTCCACCGGGAGATAAGATGCATGAGAGCGGGGAGTTGGCGATTTTGAAAAGTGCGCCAAGAGGGTGATGTTCTCTACGGATCAACCTTTTCAGAACTCAGGGATATCTAAAACTTAGAGATTGGTCAAAATATTGAATTCAAAGTTTTTGACGTTTACAGTTTTTCGCATTCCAGGAGTTAAAAATAAATCCCTTATCTCATAACTGTAGGAAGTTACAAAATTTTTCTTGGATATAGATTGTTACTATGTTTTATCTTAATTTATGATGTTTACTTCCATTTGTTAATCCTACACGGGCTGAAAGCAGGTTAAAACTTTTATGTCTGACTTCGCCTAAGCATGTTAAGATCTATAAAAGGGTTAGGGTGCCAGAACACAATATGAGATAATGTAGTACAGATGCTCTGTCTGTAATGGAATTTTCTACTTACGAAGCTGAAACGAAATTCTGATAATGAAATCGAACGAATGCCGGACTGAGCAAAATGGATTTGGAAAATTATTTTTGGTGATACAAAAATGAGATTTCATCTAGTACGAATAGTCTTTATAAGATTCTTAAAAATAAATATTAAGTTGAGTATTCTGGATTTTTTACTATACAGAAATGTGTATAAAGTTTAATATAATCGCAAATTCCGTGGTTATATTTCTGGATGATTTTTATAAAAAAGAGTAATCTTATTTTAAAAATGGGTTTAGATAATAATAGAAATAGATATTTTTTAAAAAATAGGCAATTTTTAAAAGATAGACAAAACATTTTAAATTTAAAATTGGAGTAAAATACGAAACACTGTAGGTATTGGTACGTACGTTTAATTAAATTGGAAATGTAGAAGCATTTAATTTGGAATTTATCTTAAATTCTAAATCATAGACAATTTTTAATAGACAATTTTAAAAACATAGACAAAACATTTTTTATTTGAAAATTGGAGCAAAGTACCTGACGCTGTAGGTATTGATACGCATATTTAACTAAATTGGAAATGTAGAAGCATTTAATTTGGGATTTTTTTTCGAATTCTAAACTATAGACGTTTTTTAATAGACAATTTTTAAAACATAGACAAAACTTTTTAAAATTTAAAATTGGAGCAAAATACCAAATACTCTAGGTGTTGATACGTATATTTAGTTAAATTGGAAATGTAGAAGTATTTAATTTGGAATTTATTTTGAATTCTAAACCATATTCAGCTTATCTTGTTTTTCTCATATGAAAACATGATGTTGTTTTGGTTTTCGGTTTTCGAAGACACAAATTGCATGGGTGGAATATTCGTGATTTACCGCTCTTTTGGTGCCAATATATATATATATATATATATATATATATATATATATATATATATAGGATGCACAACCTTTGACCTGCGTAGCCTTTGAAGTTGGCTCGCGATTTTTGTTAATAAAATAAGATTAATTTAACAGGAAATTAGACTTTTTCTAATAAATAGGGGACAAAATCGAATACGAAAGCGATTCTACATCAGAATAAATAATTTACATTTGTTCATTAAGTTTATTTACTTTTTATTACGCGCCTTTTCAATTTATTCCCTTCATGACTACCTGCGAGCGAGTACGAGTTTTCGTATAGGAGAAGCTCGCGGACGTGAAAAATTTCCAGGCTTGAAAATTCCATATGAGGATCAAATTCAAATCTTGTGTAATGCATTTGATGATCCGTTTTCAGATTTTGAAAAGTGCCAAACAAAAATTGATTTATTTTCTTCTCCATTTTCTGTTGATGTAAATCTAGTGCATGAGAATATGCATTAGCCTTAATTTATTTACATAATTCTGATTTTTTAAAATTTAGTTTACAGAAAAACTGATATTAGAATTTTATAAAGACTTACCCGAGGAATTTTTTGTGCTTAAAGTAAAATGAAACTGCATGTGCAACTTTTTTTGGTATACTTACATTTGTGAGTAAACTTCCTCACTAATGAATTTAAGCAAATCAAAAGTAAGAAATAGAATAGCAGATTAGAGAACCTTTCTATTATTCTCTTTCTTATTTTGTTCTGCTTATTGCCACAACCAATCTTAAGTCCAATATAAAATCAGTAACTTAAAATATTCATTCCCAGCCCTCTCATTAATTTTTGTTAATTTTGAGTATTGATTTTTTTCTGAAAATTTAATTTGTGCTCTCTATATAACAGAGGAAAACTTTCTGGTAATTAGTCTATTTCAAGTTTGCCACCTTTTTAGCAGATATCCGTTTTTTTTAAGTAAAGTATTTCAATCAAATCTATACTGTTTTTGTTTCATACAATCATCCATTTATTGTATAATAGGAGCATGAGCAAAATAATAACTGTAATTCATGCGTATTGCTACACCCCCCCCGTGTTTTCATGTTTACAACATGTTTTAAAATTCACATATTACTTTGGCCCTCGACATTTCCTATTTTGGCCCCTCATCCTGAAAAGGTTTTACATCCCTCATCTTCATTCATAATGTTTACCTCTAATTGTTAATCCTACACGGATTGAATGAAGTTAAAAGCCTTTCTGTCTGGTTCTTGACATATTAAGATCCATAAAAGTGTTAGCGCGCAAAAACACAATTTGAGATGATGTCCTACTGATGAGATTTCTGTAATGGAAATTTGTACTTACGAACCTGGAACAAAATTCCTGTCACAAAATCGAATGAATGCTGGGCAGAACAAAACGGATTCGGAAAATTATATTTGTGAAAAAAAAAATTAGATTTCATCTAGTTGGAAAACAGCCTAGAAAAGTCTTCATGGAGTTCTTAAAAATAAATATGATATTCAATATTATTTAATTGCAAAATAGAATTTTATATAAAGGATATGGCATAGGTATACTCCGTCCCGGCCGAAGCCATTCGGATATAACGATGAGCCGCTGCAAAGCAACCCCCACCGAGCACGGAAGTACAGGTTAATCAGCTTAATTTTCATAAAACTTAATTCAAAGAACCAGATCCGAAAGAGATACGAATTTAGATTCTCAAAAAATGTCACTTTGTCTCCAAGTATAGTAATTATCAAACATATCAACAATTATTAAGAGAGCATAAAAATATAAACAAAGTTAACTAAGAAAATGCTGTTAAAAAGAAAAAGGCATGAACATTTTAACGATTATTAGAGGAACATAAAAATGTAAACAACGTTAACTAAGTAAATGCAGTTAAAAAGGTATAAACACTTCAACAGATATAAGAGGAACATAAAAAAAGTAAACATCGTTAACTAAGATAATACTGTTAAAAAGAAAAAGTATAAAACAATTATATACAAAGGATAATATAAGTGTTAATTTTTGTTTGATTTTCACCAAAAGACACATTCTTTTATTTAAAAAAATAGATTAAGAGAATAATGAACATAGCAATAGAAAATACAAGGTAAATACAAAGAATGAACCAGATTTTTTAAAAAAATATTTTTTGGGAAATACTGTACGCATTACTATAAATGACACGTTAATTTAAAAATAAATGCACCAAGTTTTTTTTCAGTTACAAAGTTTGATATGTGATCCTTTTGTTATACGGCATACGTTTAATATGTAATACAGTTTGTTCCGAAAACTTTGTAACATCATTTTGTCAATGTTTCTGAACACTGCCTGGATGTATTTCTTTGGCACTGTCGGCATTGATGACACATAAACAATGTTTTGTCTCAATGATTTAATTTTTTGTGGGTTACGTGAAAAATAACAGACAAAAACAAATGCTACAAATGTTTGTAATGAATTGGAGAATAAATGAGACGCATTCTGTGTAACAAGAAAATCCAACATCTGGCATTTGCAACTAAAAACAAAGGTACTTACGTATTAGACCGTCGACGACAACGGTTTATAACTCATTGGCGATGGATTCAAATTTGGCGATAAACCGTCGACGCCAACGAAAGCAATAAAATGGCGAACCACAGTTAAGGTTTGAACAATTTTTTAAATAATGGTGGTTTTTTTCCATTATTGATGGTTTAGCAACTCATTGGTTAGCACTTCTTCAACTTTGGCGATAAAGATCGGCGCTCTAATATGCAAGTAAATTTGGTATACTTCTCTTTGAATTCTTTCACCACTATATAAGCTGTAGTTAATTCGAAAATATGATTTTTTTTTAAATCGATATCATCATTTGCGCTCTCCCTTTATTTTTTTTATTCAAAAATATGAGATGAGAAAGAAACTAGTGAAAATTCGAATTGTTGATACAGATATTTTATGTAAATAAGTGTTTTAGTGATATTTAATTTGAATTCTAAACCTTATTTTGCTCATCATGGGCTTTATATATATGTGTGTGTTCCATGAAAAATTTATGGCCATTTTTAGTCTTTGCTTTGTGGATTCAAGCATTTTTCCTCTTGATAAAACACTATTGCAATCACCGGAAGTTTTACTGGAAAATAATTTTTTATTACTCTGAATATGTATGGTATTTTTTCCAACGCTTATTTTAGCAATTATTTTTTCTATATAAAGTAAGTAAATATTTACACAGAAGATTAAAACCAAGTAAAAAGCAAATCAATTACAAGTATTTAGAACTGATGATTCTGTCCAACGCGAATATTGAGATCCAGCGTTATCATTTTAGTTGGATTCTCTCATATTCATTAACATATTTCTTTAACTAATAACAAAAACTACAGGGTGTCCAAAAAGTTCCCGTACTCCAAATTTAAAAAATCATTTTCCATTATATTTTTTCAAGTATATTAAATTTTGCCATACGGGTAATGAAGCCATGGCCATGCTTGAAGCTTTTTTCGGCGATCAACTTATCTTAAAAAATCTTTGGCCACCTCGATCCCCTGATCTGACCATCCCGGACTTTTTTCTGTGAGGATATTTAAAGGACAAAATTAATGAAGGTGATCCTCAAACAATAGATTATTTGAAAATCGCAATCACCCAAAGGATACAATAAATCACTCTTAGTATGTTAAAACGCGTTTCCAAAAACATGCGCAAACGAGTTCAGCTTTGTCTCCAAAAAAGGGATGGACATTTTGAACATTTATTATAAACTAGCCGCCTTTGGCGACCAGTCGGTTCGCCAATATTAATTCCGACTAAAGGGTTAAATCATTTTTTTATATAACCTGGTCTCATAATAAGTTTTTCAACAAAATATTTTTAAGCTTTAAGTTTCGATAGTCATATAATTCACTTATACTATTATGTAGGCCTTAAGCAGTCCTATCTTTGAAGTCCGTATCTCTCTCTGATTTTCTATGAGTGCAGGTAAAATTCCCTTTTAAATTAAATTGAAAATGATGAAACTTCAATTAATATAAAGACCTCTTTACTCAATCTAAGCATGTCTTTAAATAAAACTAAGAACTGAAAGCAGAATAGTCCGACATTGAAGTTTTATATTCAATAAATTGAAACATTATAATTTTTTTAATAATTTATAAGATCTCAAGGAATTATTTAGCAAAAATTTCACAGGTTAATTCAAACCTTCAGTTTTTAGTTTTTCTTTGAGATGTATATAAATGCTCTCAATAATATTTTTTTAGGTTTATAAATATATTTCAAAAAATTATGGTTTAAATTCCTTTGTCTTATAGATTCATATTTGTAAAATATTCTTAATTTTTCAACTTCTAAATAAATAAATAAGCATTTCTATTTTCTTCAAATCTGGCTGATTTAATTAGTTCTGAATATTTCAAGTTTAGAACAATCATCTTTATCATAATCTAGACTAATTATTCTAGAGTAACTCTGATTGGCTTCTTTGAGATCTTGATAAAGTGATCTAAAATCGCCACTTTATGTCGCATAGTTATGTTGAAATTTTCATAGATCGATCAGCTTTGATGATTGATTTAGTTGATTAGAATTTTTTATTTAAGGACTTATTGTCTCAAGTTTATTTTGTTAAATATGATTCACCGAGCAGATGATGTATGTAAAAATTTAATTCATCAGCATTTTTTCACTAAATCTATAATTACATATTTCACTTGGACCAATTTCTAAGAGATTTATGTCTCTCAGTAAAAAATTAAGAAATTAGATGTTGGGCTCCAATTACAGAAGATGCCTTGCAGATGTTAAGCCATATTTGCCTTAAATAAAATTGTTTAATTGGATTAGTTATGTTAATATTTCAACTTCTAAATAAATAAATAAGCATTTCTATCTTTCTATTTTTTTAAATCTGGCTGATTTATTCAGTTCTGAATATCAATTGCTTTCTGTTCGTCGTTTTTTTGAAATGACGTCATTTTCAAAGTTCGTTTAAGATTTCTTGCTTTTAAATAATTAATCTCGCTAAGAGAAGATTATCGTTTGGTACTTTTCTAAAAATTCTTTTTCAGTTTTAACTGTTGCACTTCTGTAATATATTTTTACTTTGTATTTTTATTTACTTTAATTCTTTAACGGAATTGTTAATTTTGAAATTGCAAACGATCAAGAAAATTTTCTATTGCATTTACGGTTTAAAAAATAGCACATTTCCTATTTTTTTTTTTCATTTCATATAATCACATGATGAAAATTTATTTTTTCTGTTTAATTTTTGGTAGTAATTAACGTATTTTAAATCAGAACTTCTGAAAATGTGATGGCAACATTTTATTAAAAGCTGATTTTTTTGAAATTTTAGAGAAGATAAAATTTTATTTTTATTTATTTATTTTGTGAAATAAATTGTTGAAAAAAAAAAAACGATTAAATTAAATGTTTAAAAATTCATTAAAAATAGAGTTTTAATTCGTCGGTCAAAACACTAGCACCATTTAAAAGCTAATTTTTTGTGCTTTAACGTAATGCAAAAATCAATTTTGTGCTGTAATATTTTCAGAAGTTATAGCGAAAAAAAAGTTAAAATTTGGCAATTTTTTTAATTAATTAAAATTTTAATTAAAAATTCAAAAAAGGGCTCCGAGTTGCATATTTCCAGCACCCAAGGTATACATGTACCAAATTTGGTAGCTGTCGGTTGAACGGTCTGGCCTGTACAGCGCCAACTCACACACACACAAACACACATCGTACTTTATTATAAGTAAAGATGTAAGTTCAGTATTTTTTCCTTAGTTATGTTAAAAGTGCTTTTTATCATTGCCTAAAAAATCATTCTTTTTAAACCTATTGTTTTTGTAAAATAAATTCACAAATCATCAGTACGGGAACTTTTTGGACACCCTGTATTATATATTAGTTATTGATATTAATAATCTAATTCCTATCATAATTTGAGTTCAGGTTTCAGGAACACACGAGATTTATTTACACGGAAAAAATTATATCCTTTTCTCAAAACACTTTAAAAATTCTTTCTTCTTTCTTCTATGCATTATGACATAGACTCATACTGACACATGATCACGTAGATAGATGGCATTAAGTAAATGCGTGCACAAACATCCTTTGAAAGAATTATTCGAAAATCTCTCGGTCCTTCCAAACTAACAAGGCGAGCATCTGCAAGAAGCAAAGCATGCGCTTTGGGAATTCAATCAATTATTCATAAACAAAAGGAGAGGAAATTACATAGTGATATCCATGTGCCTTGGGCAACTGGCGTTTATTCATATGGTCATTAAGTAACATATCCGACTTACAAATAATTGTCATACATTATGTAATATCATCATACTATTGTTACAAAATTCGTAAATATTTCTGTAAATATTTGAATGTCTTTTGAAATATCTCAGACAGATCTGAAATACCCAGATTCTGTGATATAAAGCACGCAATTTAGATGTATTTTACGTAAAAACTTTATTTTAAGAGATTTGATTACTTTTTGGCGAAAGTCATGGCGATTTGGCGATATTTGATGAAAACTAATTTCCGGAAAATTTCCTTACCTAAGTTCTGGGACCATTATTAAGCGATTTAGCCCAAAATCTTCCAAAATCTTGGTGAAAGTTCTAGAATCTCTCGCCAAGTCAGTTATAAATACAACCACTCTACTGACCATGAAGATTAGAGAGTATTGACGATTTGAGTGTTAGTTCAGTGCCCAGAAGCTGTTATCTGTCTGAGGTATTAGAGACCTCTGTGTTTGGCGGCTGTTTCTTGTTGTAGAACTTGAGTTGAAGCTGCGTAATTGTGATTCGTGACTGCTGTAATTCTCTGCATCTTCTACAGTTTTCTACGAATAAATGTCTTGTGATTTTCGAGAGATTTTTCAATCAACCCTCATTATGCACGAACATAGAAGCGTGGCACACTATTTAACTATCATTTTCAAACTATGCAACGGATTGGAAGATAAATTTGATTAAGTATATAAAATAAATTTCTCAACACAGTGATCTGTCTCTATTAAATTTTTAATATTTTCTTTTAAATGATGTTTTCATTAAGAAATGTGATAACTATTGTACGAATGACTGCGGAATAATATTTAGATTCATTGGCTATAAAATGTGCAATGGGTTTCAAATTCAAATTGGTCGAAAATATTTCAAGAATTTCGAGTCAAAATGTGTTTGTTGGATTTTTGTTCCTTCATGCTGTTGATTATGATAATTAATATGGTTTATTGGGAGTCCCGGGTTCGAGTCCCGGTTCGGGAACGACTGTTCTTCTGTGTACTATCTGTGAGATGTGTGGCTGTGCCCCCCCCTGTAAAAAAGTCTGTGCAAGCGACTGTGATGAGTGCAAAAAAAAAAAAAACGCTCCTTTCGGCTTAAAATCTCCTGATATATTCAGCGGGGGCTTGTCTTTGGCAAGTGCTATAAGTACAACAATATGGTGTATTAATAATAAGAAGAAACTAAAAATTTTCTTACTTCATTTTGATAAATTGTTAGTATAAAAATAAAGCAGTTTTCAATAATTTTATTTTTTCCTTAATCACAATTATCTTGGTACTATAATTAATTTCATTCTTGATTTTTTCTAATTTTTCTTTATTTATTATATAGGTTTTTTATTGATGGGTCTTATTTATTTTTTTTAGATTCCGGAGAAATTTCTAAACACTTGAAATCTTGAGATGTATGCGCCGAACTGGTAAGTTAAATTATTTATTTATTTAGTCTTATAAATGAATTGAAATGTAAATTCCAGCCATAAAATTCGGTTCCTAACGAAACTTCTGTTTTAAACTTATTTCTGCTTTGAATCCAGTCTTGGAGGGAAAATATCCAACGGCATTATATAATGTTTAAAAAACATTTTATTTCCTCTTTTTGAATTGGACATGATATCATTGACATTGAAAAGAACCTTGGACCTGCTCCTAATTACCTGTTGATTGGATTTACCCCGACAATAGAACGGATACAGCTGACAATAGCAAAATGGCTATCAGCAAACAGAGCACCACCCTCCCAATTAGGCTGTGCAATCTTAGATCACAAATATTATCAACCATACCCTCCACTGTCGTATTTTCAGGGGATAACCCCCCCCCCGTATAATGAGATGACAATTTCACATTGAAAAATTCCTGATTTCATCTCAATAGAAATGTTCTAGCAACCCATCCCTTTGGTAAATGATATCAAATACAGGGTGTCCAAAAAGTTGCCGTACTCCAAATTTAAAAAATCATTTTCCATGATTTTTTTTCAAGTATATTAAATTTTGCCATACGAGTCATGAAACCATGGACATGCTTGAAGCTTCTTTCGTTGATCGACTTATCTCAAAAAATCTTAGGCCACCTCGATCCCCTGATCGGACCATCCCGGACTTTTTTCTGTGGGGATATTTAAAGGACAAAGTTTATGAAGGTGATCCTCAAACAATAGATGATTTGAAAATCGCAATTACCCAAAGGATACAAGAAATCCCTCCTAGCTTGTTAAAACGCGTTTCGAAAAACATGCGCAAACGAGTTCAGTTTTGTCTCCAAGAAAGGGATGGACATTTTGAACATTTATTATAAATATAAGTTCAGTATTTTTTCCTTAGTTATGTTAAAAGTGCTTTTGATCATTGACATAAAAATAATTCTTTTTAAACCTATTGTTTTTGTAAAATAAATTCACAAATCATCATTACGGGAACTTTTTGGACACCCTGTATATAAGATCAAACAAATATATAGCTTTAGACGCTAAATAAGCATAGTTGTTGTTATTGTTCTCGTGTTCCGCTTTACAGCGGAAGGAGGGCTGCAGTAGCTTCTAATGGTATGGACCCCTTCCCACCCGAGGGTAGAAGTTTGAATTCTAGCTCACACACGTCTTAAACCCTTTTCACGCGATGAACTTCATTCGTGCATTTCATTCATACATCCCCAGATCATAATTTAGATCTGGAAAAGAAAAATGAACACCTTTCAACAAGTACCACCCGTGTTATTACTCCCCATAGGGAGGACTTAGTCACCACGACAGATTTAACGTGCCCCCCCCCCCTGTTGCGTCGTTTTCCTAGTGAATATTATTTAATCCTTGAGGAGGTTTTCATCGTTTTTCTTCCTTACTTTCTTAACGTTGTTTGTAAAGTTATGTGGCTATAATGTAAAGCCACTTATTTAGCTTATTCCACAAAAGGTTTATTATGAAATGTAGCACATAATGGTACTTGAGCAAAATATTTGTAGGAAATGAAATGTAAAAGATAAGCGTACTTGAGCAGAATATTTGAAGTGAATGGCATGCACAATATAAGCGTACTTTTGTTGAGCATTCGAATTGAATGAAATGTAGCATATAATAGTACTTGAGCAGAACATTTGAAGTGAAGGAAATGTATCACATAATTATATTAGAGCAGAGCATTTGAAGTGAATGAAATGTAGCACATAAGTGTATTAGAGCAGAACATTTGAAGTGAATGACATGTAGCACATAAGTATATTAGAGCAGAACATTTGAAGTGAATGACATGTAGCACATAAGCGTACTTGAGTGAGCATTCGAAGTGAATGAAATGTAGAAGATAAGCGTACTTGATTAGAACATTCGAAGTGAATGAAATGTAGAAGATAAGCGTGCTTGAGTACAGCATTTGAAGTGAATGAAATGTGGAACATAAGAGTTCTTGAGCTTAGCATTTGAATTGAATGAAATGTAGAAGATAAGCGTACTTTAGTAGAGAATTTAAAGTGAATGAAATGCAGAAGATAAGCGTACTTGAGTAGAGCATTCGGAGTGAATGAAATGTAGAAGATAAGCGTACTTGAGTAGAGCATTCGAAGTGAATGAAATGTTGAAGTCAAGCGTACTTCAGCAGAACATTTGAAGTGAATGAAATGTAGAAGATAAGAGTACTTGAGTAGAACATTTGAAGTGAATGAAATGTAGCACATAAGAGTACTTCAGCAGAACATTCGAAGTGAAAGAAATGTAGAAGATAAGCGTACTTGAGCAGAATATTCGAAGTGAATGACATGTAGCACATAAGTGCATTTGAGCAGAACATTTGAAGTGAATGAAATGTAGCACATAAGTGCATTAGAGCAGAACATTTGAAGTGAATGAAATGTAGAAGATAAGCATGCTTACGAATATTCCACCAATTAATTTTTTTGAAGTGGAGGTGGGGGATTTTAAAAGTTTTATACATGAGGCACTTGGCGATTTAATTCACAATCTTGTAGTACTAATTCATTGCAATATACGTGACATGGCTCTCATTTAAAGAAAGCATTGGTCAGTAATTGCCTTGAAAGTCATGCGTTTTATTAAAAGGGAACTAGGACGTTCTCAACAACAAAAATTGTCAATATTTTAGTTGTAAATAAAGAGGACTTTATACAAGTAAAAATTATTTCTAAATAAAAAAAATACGACACATATAGGAATAATGTACTTTTTTTCAATTAAATACTATAAAAAAATAGCTATATGTTAAAATATTTATTTTCAGTAGTAAATAGAAAATATGTTATGATGCGACTATCCATACATATGGAGGTACACATAGGAGGTACACATATGGAGCTGAAATCAGTCCAGTAGTGATTCAGCTTTGAGTCGTGTGCCTAATAGCCAGTCTATATTGAGTAAGTTAAAGAGCAAATCAGAAGCCGAATCCAAAGACAGTTTTTCAGATCGCTGTGAGCACTTTGTTCTTCTTTATGGTTATTTACAACCGATTTGATATTTGCTGCTCTAATTACTGGATGTTCTTTTATTGTGAACGCATCGGCTATTTTTGCTATCTATTTGTTCATTTTGATTAAAATTAAATTGTTTATAATCGAACATTATGAACTGTTCCACCGTAAAATCACTAAACTAGACTCTCTTTTTTTATTTTAAGGTAATCAAATTTTCCATATTATTATAGCAAAACAATTTGCACTTTTTAAAGAAAAAAATACAGCGTAATATCTTGAATTAATTTTCCCTATTTATCGTTTTATTTTTGGGGCTAGGATTGGTTTCTTGATCGGAGGGTTTAACCCCTTAACCGGTTTATTTTCCTTACTATCTAATAAGATGGCACCTTCTCTTTTGGGAATATTTTCTTATTTTGATTCAAATGGAAATCCATGGAATACTCGGCTTATCTACGTATTCGAAGTCATTTTACTATTGAATTATAATCGTTATGAATGATTAATTTTTTGTTTACTACTATCAAAATTCAATAAAACGATGTAAGTATGGCGTACAGGCAAACCGGTTAAAGGGTTAGTGCTAGTAACCTGATTCTACTTAAGGACCATCGTTTAAGTTGATCTGGTGCATACTTAATCCGTTGTGGCCGAGTGTCCTGTGACTGGTTTGATGCGGAAATTTGGAGATGCCCTGTCTAAAATAGTTTCATAATTATTTTAAAAGATGGGACCTTAATATAACTAAGCTAAATTTATCGTTTTATTTAAAATAAATTCTGATGCCAAGTCGCATTTTGTTGCCATTCCATAGTTCTGTAAATTTGAATTTCTTTCGGTATTTTTCTAATATTTTTAGCGAATAAAACATTTTCCCAACATAATAATACATTTATCACTACATTATTTATTTCCAAGGGAAAAAAAAGATGCAAAGTAACGCGATGTAACAAAGAACGTCTTGAATATTTTAAACGACATTTTGTCTGGAATTCTGAAGTAAAAATGTCAGTTATTAGCTTCCAATGTTCTTTTATTCGAGTTCTAAAGGATGTATTAGAACGTATATTCAAGCATAAATGAACAACAAAACATTCGTCTGCGGGGTGGGGGGGACAAGTGACAAATGGTTAGTTGACGAAGGCCCCCCTTTTTTTTAAACTACACACTGTGTAGTTTTCTTCATATTTCTTTCTGTAAGAGAGGTTGACATTCTGCTTCTTTTCAAGATTAGAGAAAAAGAAACATTTTATTTGGCTCCTTTTCAAGAAGTGAAAATTTATTAAATAGAAGAAAAAAATTTTTGTTCGAGTACATCATTCGTTACTATAATTACATTTTAACAGTTCCTTCCTGTGACAGTTTTTCTTGGCGGAGAAAGCAAAAACAAACAAAAAGAAAAAGATTTAAAAAAAATTCTAAATGATAGAAAAGTTGCCGAAAAATAATTTAGAACTTCATGCAAGCTAGTTGTTTTTAGCTGATAACATGGCTTACAATATTGGTTGTTATTATAAGTTAGTATAAGTTGGTTTACTAAAAATTTCTCAATTTCTTTAAAGAAATTTAGATAAATTTATTAAATTTTGCTTTTATTGAAAGATTTAGTTGAGAATCTTAATAAATTTATTTTAACACTGTTAGTAAGTTTCGTTTATTTCAAAAGTGATGTGAAAAATAAAAATAATCAAATTTCAAAAGACTGAATAAGTTATCGCAAATTTCAAGATATGTGAAAGTAGGCATATTTCACAATAACCAACAGTTTGATCATCTGAAAACTTGAGCTCACATCATTTTAGTTCCAAACTTTTTTTTTCGATACCAAAATTTTTATCTTGTAAAACCAGTATATACTGATTTAAAACAATTATGTGACTGTCAGGTTAAGTATGTGTTGATATATTGTAAATGTCTTATGCTGTTTATTGGGTGTCACTTCAGTGGTCTTGGCGAAAATTTGGTAAAGCATTTGACGACTTTGGTGCCAAAATGGATATTTTTGGAAATCTCGAAAATCTTAATGTTCAATTCAAAAGAATTAAGATGCATCCTAATTGGCCCGACAGAATCTTGGCCCGAGAGATTCTGGAGTAGCCAATCGTGTGGTACTAAGTCGGGAGTTAAAGTGAGGAGACAGTGAGATATTCAGACGTTTGGAGAGGCAATACAGCAAAGCTCCGAGGATCCCCTTTCCTGCTGTATTATGTACAACCACTTTATGTGCTACGGCAGATTTCTACTTGTGGGCTACTGTCTGTTATAGTGTGTTGCTGTATGTTCGTCTAGGCTGCACATATTCAGTTCGTCTCTTCGAGTCAAATAAATGTAGTTGTTGTTTTTTACTTAGGTCTGCTGATTGTGTTCATGACATACATTCATTACAAGCTGACACAGTGATCCTTAACTATATATACATATATATAGATATATATATGAACAAGAATAATATCCTATATATAAGAAGCTATAAGTGACAAAAAATCTAGTTCAGTTAAAAAACAAAGCAAAATGGAAGAAATGTTTGTTGTTCAAAAGATTATTTAGGAGCTTTGCAGTAATTTAAATAGTTCAAAAGAAAATTCAGGAGCTTCTTAGACCTTTAAATATTTCAATGATAAATTTATGAGCCTTTTAATTTTCTAAATGATCCACAAAAGGATAGTTATTCGAAAAGTATACTCATTTGCAATGATTATATTATGATAGCCATCGTTAGTGATTTATTTCTTTTTACGGTATAAATTTTATTTAATAAATACTCATATGCCTTAAATTTTATTTCTGACTTTTATTTTTCTAACTTTGATATATTTATTTCGTTCTTTATCACTATATTACTTTTTAAACCTTTAAGATTATGAAACACTTGCTGCTAAGATAAACAGTTCAATGCTTCAGCATATTTCGGATTTGATATAAATTTTTATATCGATATGAGAAAAAAATCCATTGATTATTTAATCAAACATTAGGTTGTTTTACAACCACTGAATAAAGAGTTTCTTATATTTTTTTATTAATAATATTGGTATTACTCCTTGAACACAGGAAAACAAAATTCCTTGTCTAATTTATAAATGCTGAGTATTGGTTTTTTAATAAAATATTATCCTGTCAGAACAATGATAATGTTTTAGAGTGAAGTTTTTGGCGTCAACAAAACTTTGTAAGCGAAAAATAAAAATTTTAATATCTGCACGATCCTCTCAAAATATCAGTTTTTAATAACACGTTGCCATCGCATTTACAAAAGCTCTGATTAAAAAAATTAAATTAATGACTACAGCAAATAAAACATAGAAAAATGTCATTGTGAACACGTGATTATATGAAATGAAATAAATAGGAAATAGGATATTTTTTAAACAATAAATGCGCAACAAATTTTTTTGAATCGTTTGCAATACTAAAGCGACTCATTCAAGGAAACAATTAAAATTGATAAAAATATAGTTTAACTTGCACGAGCACGTGGCGCTTGGCCGTTCAAGAAAAGATGTTCTGACATGAGACATTGAAATATGCATATAAGATTTCATTTTAATATTTTTTAATAGTTTTTTCTTATATTTACGACAGAAAGCACTATTTTTGGCCACTTAAAACCCCCACCCCCCTTTTTTTAAAAAAAGCAGACATTTAACATAACGCCTCATTTTAATGAAAATGTTGTAACTAATTTTCAAAAGCTAATCGATACACAAATAATCCATGAACAAAATCTCTAAACATATGCTTGCAACATTATTCTAAAACAAGTATTTGTACTACTAGTTTTTTTTTAATTTTATTTTCTGTTATCAGTTACATAATTGCAATCTGCTTTCTTAAAAGAAATGAGTTGTAACTGTTTCAATCTAGTAGAAACAAAGCGTTCACATTTTCGGAAGAAAAGCTGTTTTTAATCTATGATGTAAACACAACTTATTATTTTTTTTATCTCTGACAACTAACGTAACAAAGAATAATGCCGAAAAAAATGAGAAACATAAATTAATGAGTAACATAACAAAATACAAAAGTGTTAGCGATGAAGTGATTAGAATTCAAAATTTTTTTCTCTTACGAAAAACTCAGAACCCTACTGGGAATAATAATTAGATCATACATCACCAAGCTCGTAATCTGACATATGTTTAGAATATTTAATCAAAAACATTACGCTGAGGTTTATTTTTGTGCTAATTTGTATTTTTAAAGAGCAAAAAAGAATTGTTTGGATCCTATTTAGGATCCATATATATATATATATATATATATATATATATATATATATATATATAGCAAAAAATATGTAATTTTAATTCCCACTATGGATAATGTAATCTTAAGAAAGACCGTTTTACGACCAGACTTGTTACATGGTGAGCAGGTCCCACATAACTGGTCTTGGCGACCATTTGCTGATTGCTGACAAATTTTGTGATTTTGAGAAAAAAAAGGAAAATTTCTGGAAACTTCGCTTATTCTTAAGAATCCGTCCAATAGAAATTGAGATGCGCATAGATTAACCCAGAAGGTTCTCGGCCCACCTCCATGGAGCTGTAAAAGTTCGTCTTTCTCGAGCTGCAGGGTGAATTGAACTGGAAATGGAGTTGATATGGTAGACAAATAACGAGTCTCCTAGAGGATAGCGAAGCAACGGTTTGAGTGTCTTTGTATTATGGAGCTGAATTACTATGTATTGTGGCTAAAGTGGAAGAAGCATCGTACCATGGGTTGAGTAGCCAGTCATATAAAATGTGTATTAAAAATGTCCTTCAAAAATAATAAAAGAATGTATTCAATTTTAATCTTGAGTTGTATTATATAATTCACAGTAATCATCTTATTAATTTTACCAATGAATTGGCCATTCAGGGTTATCAGAATGGCAAAGATTGGTTTCGTTTAGTTTAATTATATAAACGTCCCTTTGTTAAGCAATTATATGGTTATTTTGGGAATGACCTCGCAATTTTGAGCCGTGGTCAGATGACGAAGTTGACACCTGAGATGGCACCTCCTCCCTCTCTATACAACACCAGCGTTAGGACGTTTGGACCTGACGGAATTAAAGGACAATAGATGGTTTTTCAAAGGAATTGGGTCTTGAACTTCAAATCCTACAGCCAAAACCTCACCACCAAGCCACCTCGGTCTTGAATTCAGGTTGAAAAAAATGATATTTTAAACCCTCAAAGCTAATCATAAAAACGATAACGAATAGAAAAATAAAATTTTAAAATCCGAATAGAATGCCATGTCGAATACCGCAGAAAAGCCAAGATCTTTCAGCACTCGAATCCCACCTCATCCAGATCCAAATGTCAGATCCATCAGCCAAATAAATTTATGTCTCTCAAAACAAGTTCAGCAATAATCTATTCCCTCTCACACTAAGACACGTGCCGAGAAGTGGCGCACTTCAGGTAAAACATTTTCTGCGAGTGGAAGGGGGGGGATCTTCGATGCAGAAATGTGGGTCCTTCTCAGCTTGATCGATGGGGTGAAGTGTCGGATGTTGGAAGTAAAAGAAGGGTACGACAGAAGTGATGGAAAGACCTTTCGTGACCCCTCTTGGAATCAATCCCCTCCCCATCCCCCTTCTTCTTCAATGGAAGAAAAGTTCTCAGTAAACCCATTTAAGAACCGAATGTGAAAACGTAGTATTCGGGATGTTAGGGGTGACGTTTTATTCCCATCATCCCTCCCCCACCCCCCGTATTCTGTGGAAGTAGGAAGTTTCTGTCACGGGTTGTTATTGGAAAAAGGGTTTGTTCTTAGAACTGTCAGTGGTCTCGTTTTCGCAGAATGTGATGGTACGAAGTGGTTTTTATCAGAAAGAGGTGGTTTGAAGTATGGTTTTAAAAGATGGATTCCTGTCTCTTGTAAGAAAGGATTGGTGGGAATAGGAAAGGATTGCTTTCTAATCTGATACATTTGTAAATGCCATAGAGTCAGCACCTCTATTTCA
>JAOUZG010031332.1:2390344-2409079 GCA_026289955.1 Argiope argentata
ACACACACACACACACACACACACACACACACACACACAATTTATACAATTTTAGAATCTTGAAAATTAAATTCCTTTCCAGAAATAAACTTCATTTATTCAATTCTGGAAAGGATATATTGCAGCTTAACTGCTTTTGCTATGTTTTTTGCATGGCTTTTATAAATTATTCTCATTTTCTGTTATCTCTTATTTGCTTTCTCTAATCAAAAATCTAAAGAAAAACAATATATGGATATCGAAAACTTAGTGAATCAACAAAAGTTTGTCCATCGAAGGCTGCCCTAATTTTCTGGCTAAAAGTAGTAAAATTTTGGAATCAGAATAAATTACGTGTAAAATAAAGTTTGACTTGCAAATTTACGAGGAGTCCTTCACAGATGAATAGTTTCTCAAGTGGGAAGTGCATTTATTCACGTAGAAGTTCGACATCAAATATCTTTTAAAAGCATCGCAAGCAACAGCGCAATTTTCTTCGGATTCTTGCTCTCTCATTAACGTTAGTTCTAAAAGTTTTCCGGTGTAAAAGGCTTACAGTCAATCTACCTTTTCTGGCGCTTATTGTGAGGTAATGTTCACCATTTGTGTTCCAAGGCCTTGTTCTTCGTTCCAACCTCCCATCGATCAACGTAAGACCCTATTCTACTCGAAAAGACCGGAACTTGAAGTAATTAAGTGCTTCCTTCCGAAAATTCCAACCAGCAAAAGTAATTTTTCGCCATTTTTACTTTTTCCACAGTCTCCGGTTGTTCTTCGCGAACACGTTTTGGGGTTCTTATTTGGGAATTTTTTTGTCTGCTTGTTTTGGTACTTTTTTTTTTTGTCTCTGGTTCTTGACATTTCCGCCCTATTCTCCTCCTGAGTTAAGTAATCTGTCTTCTTTTGTTTTGGCACGGCGAAAGCTTTCTTTCTACGAGTTTCAATTTTTTTCCCCCTTCCGCGCCATTTTCAATGTTCTTTTTTTTTTCCTTTTTCCCTCCCGATTTTATTTATTATTAGTTTATTTTTATTTCTCCTTCTGGAAGAACTCTGGTCTCGATTTTCTAGGCTCTAATTAAAGAAGAACCGATTTTGTGCTAAGATGAGCGCGTCGCTTTTAAACGTTCGAATACTTTTTTTTGTTCCTTTTTTTTTTAAATGTGAGGTTAGAAGAGATTTACAGACGGAAAAAAATGGGAATAAAGTAGATAGAGTTATCTAACTACTTGAAGTGCAAAGAAGCGTTGAAAGTAAAGCTTACCACGTACTTTTTATTTGTAAATCGTGACTATCAAACCCAAATAAAAGAGAAATTTATTTAAGTATGATAATCAAAGAGCATTACTATGAGACGCAATCATGGTAGATATTTTTTTTCTTCTGTTTCTTATCGTTAACGAGCAGTTTACTTAAACCCCTACCGCAAATTGCAAGGTTAATGCACTAAAAGAATTTAAGGGAATAAATTTTTAAGCTTCTTATTAAATGGTTTTAAATTTATCTAGTATAACATTTTTTTTAACATTGCCAAATACATTGAACTCTAAAGTAAGCTTTATAAAATCGTTTGATAATTTCGGTTAACCAATCGATGAGAATTTAAAATAAAATTAATTTATAAAAATATTTGATATTTTCGGTTAATCAATCGATGAAAAATGGAAATAAAACTAATATATAAAATCGTTCTATATTTTTGTTTAACCAATCGATGAAAAATTGAATTAAATTACTTTATAAAATCATTTGATTTTTCCGATTAACCAATCGAATGAAAAACTGAAATAAAATTAATTTATCAAATCGTTTGATTTTTAAAGTTAACCAATCGATGAAAAACTGAAACAAAATTAATTTATAAAACAGTTTGACATTTCCGGTTAACCAATCCATAAAAAATTGAAATCAAATTAATTTAAAAAAATCGTTTAATAATTTCGATTAACCAATCGATGAAATATTGAAATAAAATTTATTTATAAAATCGTTTGATATTTCTAGTTAATCAATCAATGAAAAATTGAAATAAAATTAATTTTTAAAATAATTTAATATTTTCGTTTAATTAATCGATAAAAAATTGAAATAAAATCAATCTTTCATTAATGAGGCTATTATTAATATTAAATATTTGATAGTTATTAAATATTGAGCTTCAACTTTTACACATTTTTATTTCGAATCTAATTTTGAAATAAGCTTTTTCGCATTTCTAAAATATTTACACTGAAATTAATTTCAATTGAAATTTTTGAGCTCCTTCATTTATGCTTTTAAATTTGTTCGAAATTTTTAAATTGCCGAATTAATTAGAATTAACTCAGATTAGATTTGAGAATCGTTTGATATTTACAATTTACAAATAAATAAAGCAGGTAAATGCAGCTGATGTTTGTTCTTGATGCAATTATTAAAAATATGTTATTTTAAATTACTGAAAGATCGTCCTTTTAAATTAGCTTTATAAATATATATATTATAATTATATATATATACCTTTCAATTTAGAATATTTAAATCTAATTTTCACTTATATCTTAATATTTTTATAATAATTGAAGAATAAATTAATTGCAGACACTTAGTATATTATTGGCAGTTTAATTTAGCTTACTTAAAAGTAAATTTATATGGAGCTAGTTAGAAATAAAAATTGTTTAGCGTTAAAATGAGTTAATGCAGTTTACGTTCTTAGCTTTTAAGTTATTTTTCACTGGAAATGTATTTAATTAATACATTCTTAGTAAAAGGGTTACTGAATTTATACATTACACGTACACATTTATTACATTCTTTACAAATAAAATTTCATTACAAGCTTTACAAAAAAGTTTTCATTACAAGCCTTACAAATTTGAATTCCTTACACATACACGTTCATTATAAGCTTTTATAAATTTAAAAGGAAAGGGAGCTTTGTAAGGAGGAGATTCGTGAAAATCTCGAGTTCGAAGATTTTACCTATTGCTGTTCAATTCTTGAAGATTACTCTCTCTCTCTCTCTCATCTCATTATAAAAAAGAGATGACGTAACAAAATTATTTTGTTTCGTAAGAAATTGATTACGCGTTTTTTAAAATTTATTTTCAAGGATAACTTTTTCAAAAAAATATTCTATTCCATTAATTGTTCTCTAACTTTTATTTATAATAACTATTATCAATTATTGCAAATTGTTATAATTTTTATTATTTATTATTCTATAATTTTTTAAAAATTATAAAATCTTCCGTTTAATTTAAAGTTAAATGACTTTAAAAAAAAGAAGTTTTAATTAAAAATTGATTTTTCAATTGTTAGGAAATTTATCATGCTATTTTTGGAAATTTTCTTTATTTTCTAAAATAAATAAGTAGTGGAAAAATTTATTAAGTCTGTTTGATTGAAAAAAAATATTAATTGACTGTAAGAAACAAAATGAAAGTCATATTTTAGTGATGTAAGATACTCTTGAGTCGGTTTTATTTTGACTAATAAGAACTCAAGCCATTTTTGAAATTAAAAAATAAAAACCACAATTATCCTTTCACGACATCATTTTTTATGATCAATCTTTTTCACATCATTATTTTGATTTCATGTCTTTATCGTGTTTTTTCCTCTGGATCAAGTTTAAATATTAAGAATTGTTTTTCTTTTTCTAATTTTACAAGAGGTACCGGATTTTATTTTCTAGAAGGTAGAAATAAATACATAGCTCCATTGCTGATATTTTGAGGATTATAGTACATCCTTTATTTGTGAATAAAACTTTGAAGACGAATCGGCATTTATTTTTTCAAATTAACGAATGTTGTTTTATTCCATATAATTTGGAAGTCAATGTTTAATGCAAACACTTTAAGCTTTTTTTGTCTTGCGCAAATTCTATTGATATATTTCTCTTTGTGAATGGAGATTATTATTATTCAGAGAAAATGATCTTCCTTATAAAAGGAATTTTATAATATATTTCATTCTTATTTTTTCTCATAGTTTTATACAAATGAATTTGAAGTTAAATTGCTATTTATTTCATGAATTAACGGAATTTTTTTTGTTCCATATGCTTATGTAGAGAATTTAATATTCTTATTATATCCCTAAAATTGTATTGAAAAATTTACTTTCTCCACGGAGATTATTACTATTCAGAGGAATGATGATTATCATAAAATAAATATCTTCTTAAATTTTGTTATTATTTTCTTTTCTAATATAATATAGAGCACGTTAAAGATAACTTGTTATTATTCTTTATATATATGGAAATTTCTTTTTTGTTTTACATGATTTTGAAGCTATTGTCCTACATAGACAATTTAGAATTCTTATTACTTCTCTAAAATTCTAAAAAATATTACTTTGCACGAGGAGATTATTACTATTTAAACAAATTGATGATTACTGTAAAACATATTTCCTTCTTAGTTTTGCTTTTATTTTCCCCACTAAGATAATTCGGAACGAATCGAAAATATACTTGCAATTACTTTTTCATGATAAATGAATTTTTTTGTTTTATATTATTTAGAATCAAAGGTCTTACGTAGAAAATCTCAGATTCATATATGGTCTGAAAGTAAAGTTGTTGCTTGTGAGTGGAGATTGTTATTATTCTTACTACTTTTCTTAAATGGTATTGAAAATTTGCTTTGTAAGAGGAGATTATTATTATTCAGAGGAATTGATAATTATTATAAAATAAATACCATCCCAGTTTTGTCCTTATTTTATCTCCTACTATAGTGTCATTATATTTTCATAAATTAATGGGGATTTCTTTTTTTTTTCAAAATGATTCACAAGCCAAGGCCATATGCAGACGATTTCAGTTTGTTACTGCATTTCTAAAATTCCATTGAAAAATTTACTTTGTGAATGGATATTGTTGTTATAATTATTACTTCTCTAAAATTTGCTTTAAAAATTTGCATTGTACCTGGAGATTATTATTTTTCAGAGGAATTTATAATAATTATAAAAAATATCGTTCCACATTTTGTCCTTATTTTATCTCCTAATACAGTTCCATAATTTATTCTTGAATTAAAGGAGATTTCTTTTCTTTTTCACTATGATTCATAAGGCACGGTTATATGAAGGTAATTTCAGATTGTTACTGCTTCTCTAAAATTCCATTGAAAAAATTGTCTTGTGTACGGATATTGTTATTTATTCTTATTACCTCTCTAAAATTGTATTGAAAAATTTGCTTTGTACTTGGAGATCATTATTATTCATAGGAATTGATGATTAATGAAAAATAAATCTCCATCAAAATTTTGTTTCTATTTTGTTCTTGTAATATAATATATAACAATTTAAAGATAAATTTGCCGCCATTATTTCATGAGTTAACGGATGATTTTTATTTCATTTTATAAGATTCAGAAGCCGATTTCTATTGTAAACATTTTCAGATTCTTTTTACCTTTCTAAAAATCTATCTCATGAGAGGAGTTTTTTTATTATTCAGATTAATTAAAGGTTGCTATAAAATAAATTTTGTCCCTAATTTTGTTAATATTTTGTCTCCCAACATATGTAAGCATTTTCAGATAAGTTAACTATTATATTCTTCCTAATTAATGCAATTTTTAGTCACTTTTTCAAAAATTTCAATTACAATTTGAATTGACTAAAAATTATTTTTTTTTTGGCTTTTTACCTGGATAGTGCATGAAATTAATTTTTGTGCCTTTTTAATACTGAAACTTTTCTTAATTTCTATATTTAAATATAATCCATAATTCTTAGAAATGGATCTCATTATTGAAATTGAATGTAAATCGTTTTCATAAGTTCATTCCATAATTTTTTCCCAGTGATAAAAAAGATAGAAAATACTTTGCTAATTATCTGCTTTGAAAAAAAATTACCATGGTGACCAGGCTGCCATTTAAAATGTATTATCAAGACCTATTCCGTTTTTAATTGTTTTATAACGTCTTAAAACCCGATTGAATTAGTTAGTGTCATGTACATATAAAGAAAATTAGTATAATGATATTAAAAAATCATTCGATTTTTAGCAGTTTGAAGCTTAAAAATACTTTTTTGAAAAAATGATGAATAAACACTATATACTGGAGATTTAAGGGAAACTAAACACAGCCAATATACTAATAACTATGACCTATGCTAACAGCTATTATTATACAGCTAATCTCCGTTTTTGTGCATATGCTTACGTTCGGGAAGAATTTTTCAAGAAACATTCGAAAGTAGTTTTATTTTAACATATCCTTATATCCATATAAGAATGCAGAAATATCCATAAAACAAAAATATACCAGTTTGGTGGTAAAATTCTTTTAAAAAGATGGATTAAAAAAGCTTTTATTTCTTTGGTTCAAAGACGAATAAAACAAAGCCTTTTAGCTTAGAATTTTATCAAATGATTTGCTTAAAGTTTTGTAAATATCTAAAGAAATATATTACCTAATTCAAGAAGAAAACAATAAGCTGTATTTCTATTCATTCATTAAATATTGTTCGACTGATAAATAATACAAAATTTGCAATTTGTACACATATTGTAAAGCTCTAAAAATACTGTAACATATATTTAACTTATTTATCATTTAATTATTCTCTACTTTAGAAACTGCAGAATATATTGGGAAATTATTATACTAAATAAAATTAAAATATATGCATTAAATTTTGATTTATAAAGTTTTTCGTTAAAATAATATATGAAAAGTGCACATTTTAGAAAATAGCACTATAAGATGTAAAATGGCATTTAAACATACACAAAAGAAAAATCATTTCGACTTCCCGACTATAGACTTGGAAACAAAACTCTAATAATTTTAAAAGAGATCAGTTAAAACATCAAAGATACTGAAAATAACAAAAAATTTACAATTTTACCAAAATTCGAATTTTTAATGTGGCCACTTACATTAATAGAATATAGTTAAAATAACAATTTGCCGATTTATTTAACAAATCAAAATCATTGCGTATGCTAAATTGTTTTAAATGACAAAATTGTGAAACAATAAAACATTATTATTTCTTTTATTCTTTACACTTTAAACAGTGAAACTACAAAACGATTTTTTTTAATATTGATGTTCCCAATTTAATTTTAAATGGTTTATTTTCAACAGAAATTAAAAAAAAAAAGAAAACGATTATTTATCTTTTATTTTTGAATAAAAGCATATTTATTAGAAACGCGTTTGAAGAGAAAAGGCAGGATAGGCAATTGTCAATGGCATTTAAACATTAAAAAAATTGAGGTTTTGTGTGGAAATAAAACTTGATTCTCAAAGAAAAATTAATGATATTTCCAGCATTATTTCTCCCTTCTATAATTGTTCGCTTGTTGCCATTATTTCATTTCAAAATTTAATTACAAAACCAGATCATTTCCGTCGCTTAATGAGAGAGCGTGCGTTGACTTATTGTTTTTTATGCTTGGGTGTCTCGTTTCTCTTTTAAAATCTAATGGACCGCGACTTAATAATTTGCGTTCCTAATGGATTTATTTGACTGTAATATTTCTTCCCCGTTATTAATGCCCGTTATGTTTGAATTTCAAATATCGTTTGCTCTTTAACGATTTTGGTCATGCTATGCTTTTGTTTAAGAATCACAAATATTTTATTAGTGGAAAATTATACGGATTCGCGTTGAAAAATGGCCGTTGCTTAACTTAGCTTTATTAAATTGAGCGGGATATTTAATTGATAAATTGCTTTGCATTTTTCATTTAATTATTTCCTGTCTTTTATCCAGTACTGTTATGTATTTCATTTTAATAATAATAATAAATTTATATAATAATTAACGAAAATGCGAGTGAATATAAATTAAAAATTTAAAAACGAATATTAATTTTCCTTAATAGCATAATTTACATTTTTTTATTTCAAGCTTTTAATAACTTTAAATGGGAAGTGGATGGAATTTATAAACATTATTTCAAATGTTTATTCAATTTGAGGAATTTAGAGAATGCAATGGGGTAAATGGTTCTTGAAGTTTTAGTACATTATAATATAAATAAATGACCAGGCTTAAGTTATCATAATTATTTCCGTTATTAATAATAACGATAATGTTTACTTATATAACTATATTTTTCACAATTGATTTATTATCCAATGTACGCAATTTTACACTCTGAATAAAAGGCAATTTATTTGTTATCATTAGTTATATATTAATTCGGAAAAAGATCAATGGAACCAATACAAATGTAGTAAATATATCGTTTTAATATTGTTTGAAATTTGGGAAATATAATCCTGCTTATTAATATTATTAAAACATTATAAAATATCGCAATTTTTTTTTCATTTCTATAAAAGCTCAATATTCAACATTCTGTTTAATTTAATATTTTTTTTTAATTCAGCTTATATTACTTTTTTATTAGAATTAACATTCGGAATATTTAGAATTTAGGACGTCTAATAATACATTTATAGAGGCTTACAATAACAAACAAATTTAATACATTTTATGTTATAATATATTTTGAATATTAAAAATGTGTACCTTTATAGGGTCTTACAATAACAAACAAATTATTTAAATTTTATTTTATAACATGTTCTGAATATTTAAAAATTAAGATGCCTAAATGTATTTTTATAAAAACTTGAAATAATAAACAAACTTATTATTTATGATGTTATATGTTTTGAATTTATAGAAATTAGGATGACTAACACATCCTATGAGGAAAATTGTAATGACAAACAAATTTAATGCCTTTTATATTATAATATTTTTTAAATATTTAGGAATTAGGATGATTAATTGTACCTTTACTAAGACTTACATTAATAAACAAATTTAATATCTTATATTATGTTTTGAATTCATAGAAACTAAAACGGCTTACGGTGCCTTTAAAGAGGCTTACAATAACAAATAAAATTAATAATGTTATATTATGAAATACTTTTAATTGTAGTATAATTTAATTCTTTAAAATAAAACGGGACGAGTTAATGATTGTAATTATTAAATTACTTTATTTAAATAATATGCTAAATAGGAAACTGTGCATTATTCAATTATTTAATTCATTGTAAAGTTATTTTTTAATTATTTTAAGGACCACACAAATTAATGTATTTAAATATAATTCGTTTACTAAATGCTTATTGATCGATAAATTATCGATCAATATATTGTTATTTAACTTTAACAATATTTAAAACTTAATTCTGAATGAAAAAAAATTTAAAATCCCAATATAACAATAAAAATAGTTCAATTATAAGGATTAAAATGAAATCTGCTATGCATATTTCAATGTATCGTGTCAGAACATAATTTCTTGAATGGCCAAGCACCATGTGCTCGTGCAAGTTAAATTATATTTTTATTCATTTTGATTGTTTCATTGAATGAGTCACTTTAGTATTGCAAACGATCCAAGAAACTTTGTCTCGCATTTATAGTTTTGAAAAAATATCACATTTCCTATTTATTTCATTTCATATAATCATGTGCTCAAACTGACATTTTTATAGGCTTTATTTGTTGTAATGAGTAACTTAATTTTTTTTATCACAGATTTTGTAAATTCGATGGCAACGCGAGGATAGTAAAGTTCAATTTTTCACCAAATGTTTTTTTTTTCGACAAAGGATTTTTGTCTACATCATTCCAAAATAACATCATGTTCTAACATGATAGTAAAAAGATTAAAATGAAATCTGTTATGCCTATTTCAATGTAACGTGTCAGAACATCATTTCTTGAACGGCCAAGCACCACGTGCTCGTGATAGTTAAATTATATTTTTATTCATTTTTATTGTTTCATTGAATGAGTCACTTGAGCAAACGATCCAGAAAACTTTGTCTCGCTTTGATTACTTAAAAAATATCACATTTACTATCGTTTTATTTCATGTAATCACGTGCTCAAAGTAACATTTTTCTAGGATTTATTTGCTTTAGTTATCAACATTTTGTTTTAATCAGACTTTTTGTAAATACAATGGCAACGTGTTATTAAAAGATGAATTTTTGTGATGCTGTGGTGGTAATAAATTTTCACCTACGGATTTTTATTGGCGCCACAAACTTCATTTCCAAAATAACATCATGTTCTGACATTATAAAAATATACAATGTCAAATTCATAAGTATAGTGTTTTTGAAATATTCTATTGCAAATATTTCCTGAAACCATGAATGTTTTATTATATTTAATTTTACTTTACATACATTTAAGTTTTTTATACTGTTTATATTTTTATACAGTGTTTTTGCTTATCTTAGCCAAAGCAAATATATGTATTAATTTTATTCTTCCTAATGCTCCTGTATATACAAGAAAAAATTAGCAACTTGATGATATACTGGATAATATTAAATTATGTTGCTTTTTTCGTTGAAAATAAAATTTCGATAAAGCAACAGGAACTTTAGCTAGTAACTAAGATACTAGATTATATAGATTGTTTTTTCAAAAGAAACAAAAAAAAAGATAAATATAAGAATAAATTTTGCTTTCCTTAGACTCACATATGTCTTTATTTTATTTTAAAAATCAATTTAAGGATGTTTTTAATGCAACACATGTTTGTTAAAATATCTTTTATTTAAAAGGAACAAGAATATCTGAGACAGAATTTTATGATTAGTATTCTTTTACAATTTTCAGATAAAGATTCAAATCTTTTAAATTATTTATTTGATTCAAAATATTTTTTTAAATATAAAGATATGCTTCTTATCCATTGAAATATTCAAAGTATCTCATTATTTAAACAGTGGAATCAGAAGTCTCAATGTTCAGTCCCAGGAGATTACTGAAAAGATTTTGAATTACACAAAATGCTTAACTGTAACCTTTACTGTGTTTTGAATTAAAGGGATGAAGAGTTTTTTTTTAAAACTCGTATTCAATTATTAGTGAACCTTAGTTATAATCAAACGCTGTGTTATATCATGTCAGAGCAAGATGTTATTTTCAGAATGAGGTTTGTGACGTCAACAAAAATCCTTATGTGAAAAATAGAATTTTTATTATCTGCACGAGCATTTCAAAAAACCATCTTTTAATAATTCGTTGCCAATGCATTTACAAAAGCTCCGATTTTTTAAAAAAATAAGTTAAAGGCTACAAAAAAATAAAATCTAGAAAAATGCCATTGTGAGCACGCGATTGTATGAAATGAAATAAATAGGAAGTGTGATATTTTTTTAAACAATAAATGCGAGACAAAGTTTTTCGGATCGTTTGTAATACTAAAGTGGCTCATTCAATGAAACGATTAAAATGAATAAAAATATAATTTAACTTGCACGAGCATGTGATGCTTGGCCGTTCAAGAAATTGTGTTCTGAGATCATACATTGAAATATGCACAGCAGATTTCATTTCAACCTTTATTTAAAATTAATATATTAGATTATTAATGAAAATGTAGCAATTCCTAAGTTAAAAATATGGTTTTAAAATCCCTTTATAAATTCGGAATTAAGTATACAGTTCTCCGTTTTTTAAAATACTAAATCACCGTCTTGAGACAAAATTAAGTAATTTTGTAATTAATGGCCTTATTAAGAATTCATATTAGTTATAAATAAACGCATTTTTTTTTCAATTCTTAATATTAATTCAGACTATCCCAGAATATTTTTATTTATATATCTTGTTCAAATTTTCAGTCTTTCGTAAAATTGTTTTTATTTACCCACTCAAGTTCAAATGCTTTCCTAAAACTTGAAAAAAATGGTCGCTCTGTAATATTACTAATAACTATGAAGAGATCCTAAGTTTTACTTAAAATATGAATTACATTATCTTAAAAATGATTAAATTATTTTTTTAAAATAATCAAACAGTTTTAAAATAATTAACTCATTCAGCAAAAAATAGGTGTTATTTAAAAAGATCCTTTTAAAAACATGCTGCTGCTATTAAAAAAAATTTGAGCTATAACATGTTTGATATAAAATAAATATTTCGAAGTCAGATAAAATGAAAAAAAAATCATCTAATTTTTAATTAATTAAAACTACAAATATTATTTTTAAAAACTCCAAACCAAGGTACACATTCAAACTGTTCAATTTTTTAATGAGTTAAGTTTGGTAGTTTTAGATAAAATTATCGTAATCGTACAGCTTCAGCAAATTCAAGGATAAATAATCATCATTCAACATTATCGTTAATAGAGATATTAGAGAGTAAAAAAAAATACTAAAAATATCTGGTCAATTCGGGAGCCTCGTTAAAAAATAAATAAAGATTAAAATGAAATCGGCAATGCATATTTCAATGCATCATGTCAGAACATCATTTCTTGAACGGTCAAGCACCAAGTGCTAGTGCGAGTTAAATTATATTTTTATTCATTTTAATCGTTTCGTCGAATCAGTCACTTTAGTATTGCAAGCGATTCAAAAAACTTTGTCTCGCATTTATTGTTAAAAAAATATCTTATTTCCTATTTATTTCATTTCATATAATCAAGCACTCAAAATGACATTTTTCCAGGTTTTTATTTGATGTAGTTATTAAGTTATTTTTTTAATCAGAGCTTTTATTAATGCGTTATTAAAAGCTGATTTTTTTGAGATACTCGTGCAGATATCTTTATTTCTGCTTTATTTTTGCTTTTATTTTTCGCTTACAGATTTCCGTTGACGGCAGAAAACCTCTTTTCCAAAACAATATCGTTCTCTGACATGATAATAATTTATAATTTTCATTGTTATATGCATCGATTTTAACAATTTATCAAATGTATTTCTTTAATCCATTTAAAACATTTTTCAGTTTAATATATATGACAAGATCGAGTGGTTTAGTAATTATCTAATGATCTTCTTCAAAATGAATCAAATTTCCATTTAAAATTTATATTTTGTGGCTTTTAAGGATAAATGTGACCCTAAAAACTGAAGAACGGTTCTTACACTACATTTGTTACCAAAATTACTTCTAAATATAGTTCCAGATCAATAAAAACTTTCATCCGTCCAATAACTTTCTTGCTAGTACTTTCTTGTAACATGCACGCATCTATTGCTCTGTGCCTGATTTGTATGTCAAGCTCATTTAGTCCACAAACCAGGTCAACATATTTCCCTGTTTTTTCCCCTCAATGTCAGGACATATCTGGCAGGATCATAATGAGACAAAACTAATCAAGGATATAGTCGGAGGAATGTAGGAGTTTGTGGAGGATATATAGGAACTTGAGTAGGTAACGTTGATGAGGGTGGTGTAGGGTGAACATTTCCCATCATCTCCGGTCGATCACATTTTATTAGTTATTTGCGACGTGATCAACATAAGAAATGGAGGCCTTTTCTGCATTGGATTCTGGGATGGAATCAATAAAAATGGCTCACTGGATTAGAAATGATGAGATATTGAGTTATTGTGTTTCTTAACCCCTTAACCGGTTTGCCCGTACACCGTACTTTCATCGGATTTTGATAGTTGTAAAGAAAGAATCCATTCATAACAATTATAATTCAATAGTAAAACGACTTCGGATACGTAGATAAGTCAGGTGTTCGATGGATTTCCATTTGAATCAAAATAAGAAAATATTCGCAAAATAGAAGGTATCATCTTATTAGATAGTAAGGAAAATAATGAGGTTGAATAATTTCTTGTTCTTATATCGTTGCTCTCATTTGTTTTCGATTCACGTAGAAACTATGAAAATAATTAAATTTCAATAATAAATATTTTATTTTCTTGTGTTTACAATAGAAACTATAGTAATAACCAAAAATTACCGCATGAGGACTTGATGATCTAATTAACACATTAAGGACCACATTAAGACAAAATTTGAGAAGTGAAACACGAAAAGACTCGTGAGCAATCCTTAATGTGTTAAAAATAAATAATTTCTGATCTTGAAAATATGGTTTTTAACATTTTCAAATATACAATAAAGAAAAAGTATAGTAATTGGAGAAAAATTCGAACGAAAAATTAAGAGGAATTTCCACGATTTAGACCTTTTTGAGTTTGAAAAGCATATTTTTGGAAAATATCTTTCTGTCTGTGGCAAAAATAACATTAAAAATTTTTGATCTAAGCAAATCAAAACGTCTTCTAGATAAGATAAGAAATACCAAATTTGATTCCAGTTAAATTTTAGATTCCAATTAAGTTATGAGCTAAATACACTCAGAAAATGTCTGTCTATCCGGTTGTTCAAATGTAATTTAATAGAATAATTAGAAAATGGTGCTAAAATTCGATATACAAAATTAACATCTATATTTAAGACACTTTTCAATTTGAGTGTCAAATATATCATGGAATGGTCCATCATGAAATCATGATTACTGAAAAACGAAATGACTTAAATACACCAAATTTAATCTAATTAAAAATAAAGCATTCCTGTTCCCGAAAACACTGTTTATACTATTTTTAATTTGTAGTATAGAAGAAATGTAATAATCGTCGAAATTTTCGAACTCGAAATTTTAAGCAATTTCCCCATTTAGACCTTCTTGAGATTGAAAAACACATTTTTGGGAAATGTCTGTCTGTTTATAACAAAAATAACTCAAAATCGTTTTGATCTAGAAAGATGACAAATACCAAATTTGTATATTCCCGTTATATTTTGAGCAAAATCAGTTAAGAGGAAGTCTGCCTGTCCTGTTGTTCAAATGTAATTTGATAGGATAACTAGAAAATGAAGCTAAAATTCTAGACAATTAACATCTACACTAAAGTGACAAAATTCATGGGATGACTGTCAATATCGTGTTGGTGCTCCTTTTGCCCGGCGAAATGCAACAACTTGACGTGTCATGGAGTCCACAAGTTGTTGGAATTCCGCTGCAGGAATATTGACCCATGCTGTCTGTATAGACGTCCATAATTGTGAAAGTGTGGATGGTGCAAGAGTTTGGGCACGAACGGACCTTTCGATGATGCCCCATAAAGGCTCGATGGGATTCCTATCGGGCGATCTAGGTGGACCAGATCATGCGCTGGAATTGTCCGGAATGCTCTTCAAACCAATCACGAACATTTCTGGCCCGGTGACATGGCGCATTGTCATCCATAAAAATCCCATCGTTGTGTGGGTACGTGAAGTCCATGAATGGCTGCAAGTGATCTGCAAGCAGCTGAACATAACCATTTCCAGTCAAGGATCCGTTCAGTTGCACCAGATGACCGAATCCATGCCATGTAAAAACAGCCCACACCATTATGCAGCCATCACCAGCTTGAACAGTGCCTTGCTGACAGTTTGGGTCCATGGCTTCGTGGGGTCTGCGCCACACTCGAACTCTACCATCAGCTCGTAACAACTGAAATCGTGACTCAACTGACCACGCCACGGTTTTACACTTGTCTTGGGACCAGTCGATATGCTCACGAGCAAAGGAGAGTCGCTGCAGGCAAAGTCGTGCTGTCAGTAAAGGCACTCAAGTCGGTCTCCTGCTGTCATAGCCCAAGGAAGACAAATTTCGCCGCATAGTCCTATAAGACACGTCCCTCGTGCGTCCCACATTGATTCCTGCAGTCATTTGACGAAGTGTTGTTGTCTATTAACATTGACCATTCTACACAGACGTCAACGGTCTCGGTCGTTAAGTGCAGGTGGTCGCCCACTGCGCTGTCCATGATGGGATAGGATGCCTGAAACTTCATACTCTCGGCACACTCTTGATACTGTGGATCTCGGAATGTTGAATTCACTAACTATATCCGCAATGGAATGACCCATGCGTCTAGCTCCAACTAACATTCCACGTTCAAAGTCTGTTAATTCTCTTCGTGCCGCCATAAATCACGAAAAACCTGTTCACATGAATAACTTGAACACAAATGAAAGCTTTGGAAAAAGAACTGCGCATTTATACTTTTTCGCTGCGATACTACTGCCATCTGTATATTTGCATATTGCTATCCCGTGACTTTTGTCACTTCAGTGTATAGTTTATACACTTTCAAATTGTGTGTCAAATACAACAAGGAATGGATCATCTGTCAATCTGTACTCAGAAATTATGATCACTGGAAAACGAAATGACTTAAATATATCAAATTTAAATTGGAGTTTTATGAGAATAATTTCTGTTCTCTATCTAATTCTTTTCCCCAATAATTTGGATGAAACGCATCTAAAGCCCAAATTTGATATTTGGATTTGTCTAACAGTAAACTAGGTATAAATCGCATATTAAGTCGCCAAAGAGGACTAAATAAACTTAGTAAATTTGCTATATTCACGCCAAAGACTAATATTTCGTTATTATTGTACGTCAATCCGATGGAATGTGTTCATTCAGATAAAACTTTTATTAGATAGTGTGCAAGACAGTGTGGGGGAGATCACTCCCAACGGTGTGTATAATATTTTCTATCTTTTTAAACATATTAATTAAGTTAATTTCTATGGTTATAGATTTAGAAATAATTGCAAAGAAGTTAATTTAGTTTTTTTAATAAAGATGAATAATTTCTATTCTTTTTATTTTCGATTCGCAGAGTGACAAGTTAGGAGCTTTAGTCCTTATTTTTTTTTCATATAATAAAGAAAAGTTATTGACATTATCAAAAAATTAAGTCCTGGGATTTTAACAAATTTCTTATTTTAGAACTTCTTGGCTTCGAGAAAAAAAAGAACCATTTGATCTTAAATCATTTTTTGTCTTTGAAAACTTAATAACTTTAAAGTTAACTAAAATTGATTAGAAATTTAGATGTAAAGGGAAAATGAAGCATTTTGGCTTCTTAATGATTTAGAACAATTTCGTTCTTAAATTATGGTTATCATATCAGAACATTATGTTATTTTTAGATTGAGCGTCAACAAAAATCCGTAGGTGAAAAGTTAAAATTTTATTATCTGCACGAGCATCTCAAAAAATCAGCTTTTAATAACGTGATATACATTTCATTTATAGAAGCCCTGATTTAAAAAAAGTAAGTTAATGACTACAGCAAATAAAACCTAGAAAAATTTCATTTTGAGTACGCGATTATATGAAATGGGATATTCTTTTAAACAATAAATGAGAGGCAGAGTTTTTTTTGGATCGTTTGCAAATACTAAAGTGACTCATTCGATGAAACAATTAAAATGAACAAAAATATAATTTAACTCGCACGAGCACGCGGTGCTTGGCTGTTCAAGAAATGATGTTCTGACACGATACATTGAAATATGCACGGCTGATTTCATTTTAATATATATATTTTTTATTTCGGATTGAAAAACAACTAACTAAATATTTGAATTACCAACATGCATTCTTTTCAAACAAATGAATAATTTATCAGAATAGTCAAGAAATATGTCTTGAGTTGTTTTGATAATTATTTCAACTTCAAAATATTCTGCAACAGAAAAAAAGCTTCTTTTGAACTTTGAGGTTTCCTGTGTTATTGAGATGTTGAACTTAATTGGGTTATAGAAATAATGTGAAATTGAGTTATTTAGTATTTTTTATATATTTAAATATTTTATATTCTTATCATTTTGTTTTGAATTAACTAAACTAATTTCTTCAAAATTTTGACTGCCGATGTAAATTCAATAACTCAAGAAGACAACACGAAGAAAAACTAAAATATATCGAAATAAATATGTCGTCTTGCATGACCAATCTCGGCTAAATTTAGGTTAGAATTTCAAAAATTATATAAATTTTAATTCAATTTATAATATTGAAAATTGTATTTTACATTTTATTACAATATATTTTCGCTATTTATAAAATATTATAATAAAAACATTGCTAATAAGAATAATTTATTTATAAAAAGTGAATGCACATTTGTTCGAATAATAATTTAAAATTAACAACTAAAAAGAACAAGTAGTTTAAAATTATATGGTTTTGTCAAATTTAATTGATGACAATGAAAAATTTATTTTTAAATGATTTTTTTGTGATACTCTTATAATTTTATGACGAAATTATCGATAGTATTGAAAATCGATTTTTGAATAATAAATAAATATCTGTCAATAAAATGTTAATTGTAATGTTATAAATAATTTGGAAATATATGTTTCACTTATTTAGCAAATAAAAGTAAAATTGCAAATTCAAAGATGTCTTTAATTGCATCTTTTTTATTCATATAATATTGTGATGAAAATATCTAAATAATGAAAAATGGATTAAAAATTGGATATTTATCTATAAAGTGTGAGTTAGAATATACAAAAATTATAGAGGTGAAATTTTATTACAATATATTTTTGCAATTGATAAAATACTATAATAAAACTAATAAGATTAATTTATTTATAAAAAAACAAATGCACATTTGTTTGAATTATAATTTAAAATTAACAAGTAAATTAAAATTATATGGTTTTGTCAAATTTAATTGATGACAATGGAAAATTAATTTTTAAATGATTTTTTTTGTGATACTCGTTTAATATTGAGACAAGGTTATCGATAATAATAAAAATCGATTTATGAATAAAAAATTAATATTTTTTAATAAAAAGAAAGTTTTAATGGTATAAATAATTTGGAAATGTGTGATTTTTACTTATTTACCTAATAAACATAAAATTGTATATTCAAAAATGCTTTTAATTGAATCTTTTATTATTCATATAATATTGTGATGAATATAATATTGTGATGATCATAATATCTATAGTAATGAAAAATGGATTAAAAATTGGATATTTATCTATAAATGTGCGAGTTAGAATAAATATAAATTTAAAGTTATTTATTTACTTCTAAACAATTCAGCTCGCAAATCCAAATGATACTTTATATATATATATATATATATATATATATATATATATATATATAT
>JAOUZG010031332.1:2415254-2429584 GCA_026289955.1 Argiope argentata
TTCTTTTCATTTTGCTCCGTTTCCTCTGGGTTTTCCGTTTATTAAATATGGATAAATAATGTAACAAATGGAATATTTCTGTCTATTTAGAAATTTTTTCACAATAGAATAAACCGTTTCAAGGCTTAAATTAGAGAATCATGATACAATTACGTTTAAAGTTTATTAAACGCAACATCTAGCTGAATAATTTGAAAATTGTAAATTTATAATATTTTTGATAAGCAATTTAAATAAGTTAGTTATTATTGGATAATTGTTTTTGGCTTATAACTCCACACATTTTTACTTTCTCACAAACATAGTAGAGAAAATATTTTGTTGTTGCTTATACCTTTTTAGATTAGACTCTAAATTAAAAAAAGTAAGAGATCAGAGAAAAAGGGGTGCAGTATCTTTTGTGGAAAAAGACTCCTGAGAGTCAGAGAGCAGAAGTATGACTTCTAGTACATGTGAAGATGACACTCACATATTCGCTTGCTCAACCCCATTTTATAGAGGGGATGAACTCTTTCACACACTTCACATATAGATCTCAGCTAAAAACAACCATGTCCAAACCAGGACTCGAACCGGGGACGTCCAGACCTTGAAGAAGTCGTGCTACCTATAGGCTGAGACGGCGGTAATGTTTTGTAAATTGTCAAGGAATTGAAACTCAAGATTTTGACCTATACTAATCTTCAATTTGTCTTCACATTCTAATTAGAAAATAATTTGCTTTTGTTTGTCTCGTATAGCCTTAAACCTTTAACGGGAAGCCATTTTCTTTTAAAAATTTTCGTTTCACGTTATATTTGGAAAAAAGAAGCTCAATTATGACTAAAAAAAGTATTTTTGTTAAAATTTTGTTGTAATGTAGTTTATTACAGAGGTTTAAACACATATTTTTCACAATCCAAACCAAGCAATAACATTTTACTAACTTATTCAATAGAAAAATATGAAATATAAATAATTTCTTAAGTAAATATTATTTTTGTAAAACTATTTATTATTAGTTTTTTCAAAATTTAAAATGCATTTATTACACATGAAATAAGTGGTAGAAAATCCAAATACAATGTAAATTACCAAATGCATTAATTTAAATTATTCCGGTGAATCAACATAACAAGGGGCTGAACACAAAGTAATATTACATGATGAACATGACACTTTTGTCCGTTTCTGGTTGATTTTGGAGCTACAATATTTGAAAATATTTTAAGGCGATGGTAAGATCTTTCCACAGCCTTAAAAAGGGTTAAAGTCTGTTTAATATTTTAGACTTTCCTGTTACATCAAAATCTTATTTAAAATCATTTGAACTTATTTAAATTAATTATTCTATAAGAATATTATCGATAGATTATTTAATGAAGTGTCGCTAAAAAATCTATCTTCTAAAAATTTAGGCTTAAACTAAGTGAGGCCAACACTGTTGACATAGCTTCAAAGACTGACACACACACGAAAAAAAAAAAACTGGCTTTGGAATGAATTTAATCATCCCAACTGATTCTCGAGAAATTGATTCCGTATCTTTTAAGCCTAGAGATAAATCTTCCTAAAAAATCTTAGGAATTTAAAGATATCTTGAGAGTGGTATCTAAAAACATTAAATAATGCTACTCTCTGATAGGTTCATGAAAAAAAAACTACATTATGGATCGGAACCTTGAATGAATGTCCTTTAGATGATCGAAGGTATCTTAATGCTTTATTGAAATGGAAGAAGGCATAAAAAAAGTATACCTGTCTTCCTTCCGAAGTATAGATAAACATTGGGAAAGCTTTGGGTCCGGGTTCTTATCGATTTTCGATCGCAAACGAAAACCAAAATAATCCCCCACCCCTCCCCGCGACCCTCCATAAAGTCGATTATCCCCAGAAAAAAGTTGGAGTTCTGCCGTTAACTCCAAGAGATAAGAGATTTTTTCCCCCTTCTTTCTTTCTTGTTCTTCTCTTTTGGAACGAAATCAACAGTGGGGAAAGGGTAGGTTCTAGGATAGGGGTGGAGGTGGAGGCATGGCTTCTCCTAGAAGTGTCCGGGGTGGTCATCGAAATGAAAGGAAATCTCAGATAGCGTCCTTTCAAATTTTTAGTATTCTGTTGCGTTTTCGTGTTTGAGTCTAAGGGTTCTTTTTATTACTTCGCTGAGAGTGATAGCCCCCCTTTTTCTCCACTTGCGAGTAACGCCATGTGGTTTGGCGTTACCAAATGGCTTTTATATAAGAAGTAATATCAAAACCTAACCTTAATGACTGGTCTGGTCATTCTGAGCTTTTTTTTTCTTTTCTGTGTGGTTCAAAAAAAGTAATGATTTGATTTGGAAAATGGCACTGGAGTGTTAGTGTTAAGAGTTATGGCATAAGATGTAAAAGTTCAAAGCAAGATTTCGTCTAATCAAATGCTCGTATTATACTGATAAAATGGTGAATGGTTGTAACTGCAAAATTGGTAATGGCATTTGATGAAATGTAACTGAAATTGAAATGTTTTCGTACGCCTTTTAGTATTCCGTTTCTTTTTTTAGAGAAAACAAATTTCGGTTATTAAATAATGAATATTATTAGGATTTTTATAGTATTAAATAACAATAAATCTAAATCTTGCTAAATATAATAATGGCATAAGATGTAAAAGTTAAAAGCAAGATTTCGTCCAATAAAATTTTTGTATTATAGCGATATAATGGAGAATGGTTGTAACTACAAAATTGGTAATGGCATTTGATGAAATGGAACTAAAATCGAAATGTTCTCTACGCCTCTTGAAAAAAAAAATTAGTATTTCATTACTTTTTTTAGAGAAAATAAACTTCAGTTATTAAATAATTTCTAAGATTAGAGGAAATTGTCTTTGAATTGTCATAAAAGATCAATTGTAGAAAAAAATTAAAGAAAAAAGTTTTTAGAAAGTATTAAATAATAATAAATCAAAATCTTGCTAAATATAATAATGGCATAAGACGTTATGGTATAAGATGTAAAAGTTCAAAGCAAGATTGTATTAAAGATATAAAATGGAGAATGGTTGAAACTGCAAAATCGGTAATGGCATTTGAAGAAATGTAACTAAAATTAAAATGTTCTCGTACGCATTTTAGTATTTTATTTCTTTTTTTCAGAGAAAATAAACTTCGGTTATTAAATAATGAATATTATTAGAGGAAATTGTTTTAGAATTGTTATAAAAGTCCATTATAGAAGAAAAATTAAAGCAAAAAGCGTTTTTATAGTATTAAATAACAATAAATGCAAATCTTCCTAAATATAATGATGACATAAGATGCAAAAGTTCAAAACCATGTGGTTTGGCGTTACCAAATGGCTTTTATATAAGAAGTAATATCAAAACCTAACCTTAATGACTGGACTGGTCATTCTGAGTTTTTTCTTTTCTGTGTGGTTCAAAAAAAAGTAATGATTTGATTTGGAAAATGGCACTGGAGTGTTAGTGTTAAGAGTTATGGCATAAGATGTAAAAGTTGAAAGCAAAATTTCGTCCAATCAAATGCTTGTATTAATGTGATAAAATGGAGAATGGTTGTAAGTACAAAATTGGTAATGGCATTTGATGAAATGTAACTAAAATTGAAATGTTCTCTTACGCCTTCTAGTATTTCGTTCCTTTTTTTAGAGAAAATAAACTTCAGTTATTGAATAGTGTATAGAATTAGAGGAAATAATTTTAGATTTGTTATAAAAAATAAATTATAGAAAACATCAAAGTAAAAAGTTTTTTAAAGTATTAAATAACAATAAATCAAAATCTTCCTAAATATAATAATGGCATAAGATGTAAAAGTTCAAAGTAAGATTTCGCCCAATAAAATGCTTTTATCATACCGATAAAATGGAGAATGGTTGTAACTACAAAATTGGTAATAGCATTTGATGAAATGTAACTAAAATAGAAATATTCTCGTACGCCTTTTGAAAAAATGGTTTTAGTATTTCGGTTCATTTTTTAGAGAAAATAAACTTCAGTTATTAAATTATGTATAGGATTAGTGAAAATTGTTTTCGATTAGTTGCAAAAATGTTTATTATAAAAAAAATTTAAGCAAAATTTTTTTTAAAGTATTAAACAACAATAAATCAAAATCTAGCTAAATATAATGATGGGATATGATGTAAAAGGCATAAGATATAAAAGTTTAAAGCAAGATTTCACCCCAATAAATTGCTTGTATTATAGCGATAAAATGAAAAATGGTTGTAACTACAAAATTGGTAATGGCATTTGAGGAAATGTAACTAAAATTGAAATGCTCTCGTACGCTTTCTAGTATTTCGTTCCTTTTTTAGAGAAAATAAACTTCAGTTATTAAATTATGTATAGGATTAGTGAAAATTGTTTTAGATTAGTTGTAAAAATTTTTATTATAGAAAAAAAAATTAAAGCAAAATTTTTTTAAAGTATTAAACAACAATAAATCAAAATCTTGCTAAATATAATGATGGGATACGATATAAAAAGCATAAGATATAAAAGTTCAAAGCAAGATTTCGTCCAATAAATTGCTTGTATTATAGCGATAAAATGGAGAATGGTTGTAACTACAAAATTGGTAATGGCATTTGATGAAATGTAACTAAAATCGAAATGTTCTCGTAATTCTTCTGAAAAAACGGTTTTAGCATTTCGTTATTTCTGTTTAGAAAAAATAAGCTTTTGTTATTAAATAATGTATAATATTGGAGGAAATTGTTTCAGATTTGTCATAAAAGATCCATCATAGAAGAATCTCTAGAAACCTATAGAATATCTGGTGTTAATACATTTTTATATACGCAAACGTTTTTCTTTCCAAAACATCTTGTTGCCATATTATAAAACTGATAAAAAATTTTAAGATCGTAAGAATATATTTCTACTTTTTAAAACTATACAGATTAAAACTCCTCTGAAATTATCTTCTGAGAAAGAAAAGGAAATATTTTAAAAAAAATTACTGCATTTATGCATGTATTTAATAATTGAAATTGCCTAAATAAATATTTCGAATATTCTAAATCCTCTCCTGCTACTAAAAGATATAAAACTCGACGCTTCGATAAATTAATACAACACATCTTGTTTAAATTGAAACAATGCAAACGATTTTATTTAAGCTCACAAATACAATTTAAAAATTCCATCTGTTTCAAATAAAACATCGTTTACGAGATAATAGACGTTTATTTACTAAGCAAACTGGGCTTCGCATTTTGTCATAACTCAAGTAGATACAATTTCCTTTATAAAGTTTAAACAAAGGAGTTGTCTCTAATCCTGAAAACAAATTAAAGACGTTCTACATTCGTTAAATTTAAAGCTCTGGTAGAATTAACTCATCCAAACTTGTTTCCACAAAAATGACGGACTTAGAAATTTAATCTAGAACAATTCACGCCGAAAATAAGAAAGTGATAAGATTAAGAATTCTTACCTAATTAAAACAAGCGCTATCTTATGTAAGCCAAGCGTTAAAGTATTTAAATATTCTTTTCTTAGATGCGCTCTAAAATTACTCTTAATCGCTCCAGTGCCATTTTTAAAGTCAAAACTATTTTTTTTTTCTGCTTTAGCAATCTTTATAGGAATTCCACATTTAATGCAATTTATTTAATGTTTGTTGAATTCCATAGCACTCGATGTGAAATTCTTCAGAAAAATAAGCTAATTTGAATAAGAATGTTGGAGTATTTTGAAAATGGCAACATGTTCCAAAAAAAAAATGGGAACTTAGGGGATACTTATTTTTATTTCTTTTGGTTTCACATTAAAGTTGTAAAAGGATTTCTTTATGTTTGAATGTTTTTTTTCTTTATTGTTGTACGTTTAGATTATTATTATGTTTTTTTGTTGTTGTTTTCGTAAAGTGATGTTTTAATTTCAAGGTATTTTCATGTGCTGCATTAAACACAGCAGTGAAATATTAGCAAAAAAAGATTGTTCTTTGCGTCATAATTCTTTGAATAAAATTTTCAGGTAGCGCAAATAGATAATTGAATTTTTATTTTTCGAATTTTACTTTGTTCATTAGTATTACTTTCGCATTTTAATTATTTTTGTGGTATAAATTTAATAAATTAATTGTATCGTGTAACTTAGACGTAAGGCTTTTGAAAGAAAGTTATTTTTTTTTGCAGTGAAACTTTTCAAAATTAACGTAATTTGATTTAATATGATTTCATTGTAATCATTCTGTTTTCTCTTTAAAATTAGTAGAATAATAAATATTTTTTTCTTTATTGCGCTTTGATAAGAAAATAATTTTCTGTTTATTCCATTAAATTTAAGCTTATTACATTTTCTCTTTGTAATTCCAAAGAGATGTTTTAATTTCCAAATATTTTCACTCATTGTGTTAACATCGCAAGTGCAATATTTCCAAAAAATACTCATTGCTATAATTATTTTAATGACTTATTGAAGTTGCCAAAATAATTTTTTTTATATTTTATACATTTTTTCCCTTCATGAGTCTTAGATTGACTACTTCTCAATTTTCTGCACATAAGTGGTTGCATTATAAAAACTCTATAATAAATTTAGTAATAGTATATTTAGTTTTTTATCTGAATTTCAGTTTGTTGAATTAAGAATAATTCTGTTTGATTCTAAATATCTTTATTATTTTATTTTATTTTTATCATAATTATAAACATTTGAACAATTCTAACTGAATTCTAAAATAAACGAATAAATTATTTGAATCAGACTAATTAATATATTAAAGATAAATGAAAAATAATTTTTGACTAAGCAGTTATGAAATGAATTATAGATAAATAAATAAATGATTCACAATGACATTATCAAGATATATATTAGATGTTAATATTCAAATCGTTTGCATTAATGTTTTCACTTATACAAATTAAACAAAAGAATAAAATTTCGGAACGATTTTGTTGATGCATTTGATTTAGATTAATAAAATAATTTTTTCATTCAGAATGCAAACGATTATTAAAAAATGTAAATGTAATCTGGTAAGATTTCAATTAAACATTCTCTTTGTGAAATAAAAGCTGGTTGTTTTCATTAAATTGACTATCAACTTTTATATTTAATTTTTTTATTCCATTAAGCCTCTCTATTATTTTGTTAAGCCTTTATGATCATTTAAATGATTAATTTTTAAAGTTTTTAGGTATATTTGGTCTTTATTACTTTGTTTTCCGAGTTACATATAATATTTTATTTAACTGACGTTATTTGTCTTTAAATGAACTAATTTTCGAATATAAGAATAGCCCAATAATCTACTTTTTCCTTGATTTCTTAAGCGTAAAATGCTTTGTATAAAATTATTTTTCTACGTTTCGTTTTCATTGCTTGCTGTGGATTTACAAACACATTTGACTATACTGGCCAAATTAATAGTAATTTAACGTAAATTTTGATGTAAATATGCTTTAAACTTTCTGTGTCTGTTATGTTGTTTGCTAGAATTATTTAAAGAAATAAAGGAACAGATTCCTATTAAATAATTTTTTGAAACTTATGATTAAGATACAAGTTTCAATGTACAGGTACCATACAAAATTCCATTTATTAACTTTAGTCAAATTTAGAACTTTAAATATTGTAGTCTCAAAAAGAAAAAATGCAAGTCTCAAAAATAGGTTTGCAGAAATTATGGAGAATGTTGAGGATATGTTGTCTAAATATCGAAGTCAGTTTTTTCAAATGATTACTGTAGAATCATTTTATATACTTTGATTAAAAAAAATTTAATTAAATCTGATAGCATCATAAACTGTTTTCTTTAGATAGAGGAATTTTTGAAATATTCAAAAATTCCTTCTTTAAATTATTGGTTTTCTCTGATAAAAATTGTTGTACACATTTAATATCACCAAAATTCGTCCTCTTAATTTATTCCATTGTATTGTTAATGGTAAAATACTGACAAACAATCCGATAATTTGTTTTACAAAAAAAACTAAAATGCACCAAATATAAAACGGATTGTTTTATTGGTGGAATCTGGCATTTTAAATCCAATATTATGAAAAATTAATAAAGCTACAAGTTAATGAAAAAAATTTAAAAACATTGAGAACTTTCTTTAAAATAAATGGCAACATAGAATGTATATATGCTGGAATGTATAACTAAAACTGCAAGATAGCATTACCTAATCATAAAATTATTTGCACCTTCAAATTGAGAGCTAGATCACGTAGTCATGTTTATACATTTTGACTGAAGATTCAACATGATTGTTTATATTTCATTTAAATTTACCATTGTTGTTTAATAGTTTTTATGTCATTTTTTCATTTCCTAAGAAATTTGGTATTAATAATTACGTCTTAAAAATATGTTTCACATTAAAATTCTTTTTTTTGGTAATAAAAAAATTTGAGTTTTATTAAAAAATATATTTTGATGGAATAATTCTAAAATTATAATCATAAATTAAGTAATAAGTATTTAATATTGCGTCAATAACTATGCAATTTCTTTATTCACAAAAAACGAAAAGAAAATGAGTTTTAAATGATTATTTGCTTCAAATTTTGTATTAAAATGTTTTAAGTAAATTTAATTTTTTAAAGAATATCCAAAGAGAGAAAGTTCAGAAACTTTAAAGTGTTGTCAACTCTTAGTACTCTTCTAAAACTGAAGACTATCTTGTGAATTAGTATTATTCTACGTATCTACATATAAGGGCTATAATTTCAGTTAATGGAAAGAAACAAGAATAAATACCTTATGGTAAATTAGAAATATCAAAATTGTAAATTCTAACGCATAAAGGAAGTAAAAATGAGTTGTTGCATCTCAGTCAGAATTGCGGATATAAGAATGTGTTTTTAAATTTCATAGAAACATAAAAATTAATTTAAACGTTAACGCCACCAAACAACTTTAAAACATATGCAGAGAATTACTTATTAAATTCGTTAATCACGCTTGTTCGAGGATAAGGGTCGTTGTTGTTTTCGTTAGGTACGGTTACAGTTATCCTTTGAGCGTTTCAATTACTGCATTTATAGGTAGAGAAAAGTTCCAATTTTTACCGTATTTGGTTCAAAATTTAAAATAATCGTCGTTTTAAAGGCTAATTTGTTTACCAAATTTATATATTTAGTTTCCTGCATTTTGTATTTACCAGTTTATCTAGACAATCAGACGGACATATCATTTTAGTCAGAATTCGTAGAAATAGAAAATTTTGCTTTACAGTTTAGGCATTACATTTCCTGCATCAAGCTTAAAGCGGTGTTCTTATAGTATGTTTTTCATATTGAGAAAAATTCCTACATTTTCCGTGCGAAATTAGTACATTTTCCTAGCAAAATTCCTATATTTTCCCAGCAAAATTCCTACATTTTCCTAGAAAAATTCCTACTTTTTCCTTTCAAAATTAGTATATTTTCTTGCAAAGTTCCTATATTTTCCTTTCAAAATTAGTACATTTTCACTGCTGAATTCATACATTTTCCTAACAAAATTCCTATATTTTCCCATCAAAACTCCTATATTTTCCTTGTAAAATTCCTACATTTTTCTTGCAAAACAGTACATTTTCATTGCGGAATTCCTATATTTTCCTAGCAAAATTCATATATTTTCCCAGCAAAATTCCTATATGTTCCTTGTAAAATTCCTACATTTTCCCGGCAAAACTCCTACATTTTCCTCGTATAATTCCTACATTTTCTTAGCGAAATTCCTACAATAAGTTTTCATACAGAGGGATTCAAGACATGAAGATTAGTCAGTACCTCTCTTTTGAATTTTGTGACGACTACATTTTTTTAAAAAAATCTTTTTATACTTCGCGTACAAGAAAACTAAAATCAATTTTGTAAATAATTTAAGTAAAATAAATAAATAAAATATAATTTTTTTCTTAAATATTTAATTATACTATAATACGAGGAATGGTTGTCAAGTCGAAAATCGCCCCAGAATTAATAAACTCCGGTAAACTTGGGGGTCTGGGGTTTTTGGCCACGTGGAATCGGTTTTGAAGCGCTACGGTTGAGCAGTTCGGAGTTACAGATAGGATATTTTCACACTTCATTAGTTCGCCATAATGGCTACTTAAATTTTCAAGTGGTAACGTGCTGCCATCTTTAGCCAATATGCCATCTATATCAATATTCATATAAATATTTTTTTTCATTTCATGCAGACACGTGATGAAAATTGAATTTTTATATGTTTAATGCGCAATAATAATTTATTTTTTTAAATTTGAGTTTTTGTCAATCTGATGGCAACATATTAATAAGATAATTTTTTCCCTTTTACTCGTAACGCATGCTTGGAGCTTAAGTTTTAATTTTATCTTATACTATAATATCCTTATACAATTTATATAATAATATATTCCAGAAGTCACAAAGAAGTATAAGCACAAATTTTTTTATGGCATGTATTGTTTTGATAAATCACAAAAATATTCGAGTTAGCTTCGATACCTGTTTTCTCCGAGCGGAGCTCGGTCACCCGCTGGTATATTTCTTAAAAGAATTAATACATTTTAGACCAGACTTTCATAGAATTCATTCACCAATCACAGTGAAATTTAACGTCCACTGTGCAATCAACAGAAGCCATATTAAAGAATGAAATATTTCCACAAAATAAAATTGGTTTCCCTCACAAACCTTATATCTGGCAATCGAATCGAAAATATATCCTTTACAGTTGAGTTATTTCTGGAAATAGCAACAGTTACATAACCTTAAACTATGTCTTGAAATTTTACCAGAGTCACACTTTTGGTTTCTGCTTTCAAAAGCTTACAACAAGAAATCCTTTTGAAAAATAGGTTTGGTTGATATTTCTTTCTTGCTTTCTGAGGATACATTTTATTGACATGTTATTTGAGGTGAAAACCTGATCCAGTAAGGATTTACACTTTTTTTTTCTTTTTACCTTTCCACTTGCATCCTATACTTTTCTTTGGAAAACGTATGGATTCAAGGAAACGTTAGACTTCTCTGTTTTCTAAGATAATATTAAATTGTGGAAGATTTTTTTTTATGGTTTCCTTTTGGAATCGTTGTTCACGATTGAGAGAACAGATCACAAAGTTCAATAACAAATAAAGCTATTTTCAACCTAGAAGGTTTTTTTAGAGATCTGGAGGGAATTTTATTTTGTTGCTTGGTGAACAATAAAAAAAATTAAATATGACCAGACTTCGTAAGAAATAAAAATATAACTTTCTTATAATTAAATGAATAATTTAAAAGAACTAAATAAAAAATAATAAAAGTTAATCTTCAAGAGTGGTGTTTCCAAAACTTTCTTGCACATACTGTAATAAAGATGTTTACTGAGAAATACTTCTCATAGATTTGGCATGCTATAGTTCTAAAATGGGAATCTTTGTAAGAAATGTAGCACTTTTATTGAAATTATCATGTCATCATTGCAAAACTATTTGGTGATTAATCTCTTTCTTGTTGATAATAGTACGAAGATTAAACTTTTGTTTTGAAAGAGTGTTTTTAATTCCTACTATTAGCTCACATTCTCTCACTCTCTCTCTCTCTCTCTCTCTCTTTCTCTCTCTCTCTCTCTCTCTATATATATATAGTTTTAAATCGTTTATAAAATACTTTTTTATTCATCAAATCAAGTTCAAGAAAGTTTTTTTAAACATTTAGTAGATAACATTTGATGTTAATACAGTTTTTTTAAAAAAAATATTAAATAATTAATTTTTTATTAATTAATTTAAAACTAACTTTCCCGCCAAAAATCTTCATTTACCTTCTGCAAAATCAGTAACGAATTCAGTTTATCTTGCCTTACGCCATTGAGGTAAGGCTTAACATGTTTTCCGTCTATTATTTCAAATGATTCTGTTTATTTTCTTATGTTTGAGACATTTGAAACTAAACACCGTTAATTAATCGGTTTTTCGGATTTCTTTTTAAGTAATTTCGAATTAAAATGAAACCGAATGAAGGAAATTAAAAATTTCTAATCTGTATTGCATTAACTCAACTCGTATAGAAAATTCATGCATTTTGCGTTGCCACACTTGGCTTTGAATCCTCATTTGGCGCTGAAAATACAATTCTAGTATATTTTTTAATCAGTTATTTAAAAAAAACGTTAATTGTTAGGTCTGTATAGCTTGGTTGGTAGGGCGCTGCAGTCGCATTCCTTGAGAGGTGCTCCTGTCAGCTGAAGATTCTCTGTGTTTGGTAGATGGTAAATCTGTCGTGGTTCCAAAGTCCTCCAAGTCGAGAGTAATACCATTTGGAGTACTGCGCTGAAGGACAGCGTTCTCTGTTCCAGGTCAAAATTGCAATCTGTGGATGAATGAATGGAATGCATGGATGAAGTCCACCTCGTAAGAAATGTTTGTGACGCATGTGAGCTATAAATCTAACTTCTGCACACGGGTTCCTCAGGGGTTATACCCTCGGGAGCTGCTACATCCTTTCTTCTGCTATAAAATGGAACATAAGAACAGCAACAATTGAAGTTATTTAACAAAGAGTAACTAAAATAAAATTTTCCTTTGTTAACCTAAGTAGGAATTGATTTTAAAAAGTTGTTCTTATATCACTTGTTTCTCAACCAATTGACACACACACACACGCACACGCACACGCACACACACACACACACACTAACTAGATTTTTTCTGACTAAAGATAAACAATAAAAGATTAAAAGGAAATCTTCTATGCGTATTTCAATGTATCATGCCAGAACATCATTTCTTGAACGGCCAAGCAACACGTGCGAGATAAATTATATTTTTGTTCATTTTAATTATTTCATTGAATGAGTCCTTTTAGTATCGCAAACGATCCAAAAAAACTTTGGCCCGCATTTATTGTTTAAAAAAATTTCAAATTTCCTATTTATTTCATTTTATTTAATCATGTGAAAAAAATGACAATTTTTTTTGGTTTTATTTGCTGCAGTCATTAAATTATTTTTTTATTCAGAACTTTTAGCAACACGTTATTAAAAGTTGATTTTTTGAGATACTCGTGCAAATAAAAAAATGTCAATTTTTTCGCATACGGGTTTTTGTTGACGCTCATTCCCAAAATAACATCATGTTCTGACGTGATAATAAATAAAATGCTGCCGGTTACTTATTTAATGATAAGCATTTTGGAATGCATAAATTTCACTTCACCTTTCATATTTTCATTGCAAATTTCACATAAAATCACGAGCTATTCTTCCGAATAAAGACCATCTGTAATTTCGAGGGGCAAATCCTTTGTCTCTTAAGAAAACCCTAAATAAAATCTCAATTCAATTCCAAACCATTTACGAAATGACTTACTATCAAAGAATGCATCTAGGAACAAAATAAATCGCCTTCGAGCCAAGCAAATTGAATTTATAACGCATAACGCGCCTTTTACAAAACGGGAAATGGCAATATTTCTGATTGTAAATCTCCACAGCATATTCGCTTTAAAACTGCCCAGTAAAGGCTGGAGGAAGAATTATTTCCAGACAAATCCATTTCACTCCCAATTCTCTGTATGCAGCATGCAGATTCCGCTACGCATTTCCATGGCACAGTTTCAACATTCGCTCGCCAAATTTGATTTAAACTTCGCCACTCTCGCCATCCTACTCTAACCCCTTTACACATTACCCTTATTTACCATCAGTATCGATTGTTCGAGACCTTGGGAGGGTATGAAATGCGTGGGAGGGGGTAAGCCTCTCTTGGGAATCTGGAATCAACACTCTACGGGACGAAGCATTCGTTGTCGGTCTAGCAGCAATTCCCCTAAGAGCTTGGAGGGGGTTGGGGAGGGTTGCACAAGTACTAACAGTACCTTTCTCCCCCCTCCCACTTCTGTAATCTTGGCGGTCTAATGACGTGATCGCAGACCACTCATTACGCCAAAAGAGATCGCCGGTCTTTCTTTCTTTATTTTTTTGTTCCTCGCCAGAACCAAGTTCTTTTTTAGTGTTACTATCTCTTTTTTTCCACTATTTGGCGCTAGTAATCTCTGAAAAGGCCAGCGAATTGTCGGAAGTAGGCGGTGGATTACGCATGGTTCTTGGCTCAGGCTAGCGCATTGGAGCAAAATTATAGATACGACCCCCTCCCCCCGGAAAAATTTAGGCGAATCGTTTTGCTGGAAATGGAGTGACCATAGGAGGCATTCGTCGGAATTTTCGTTGATAAGGCAATAATTGAGTCGGCAACTCCGATAAGAAGATCAGTAGGCTGTAAAAGAATCCATGACTTTTGCAGTAAATTGACTACAGAGTAGATATAAAGGGTGATCAATCTTCTCAAGGACAGTTTTCTTGTGTTTTTGATAAGCAACGGAAATGAATAAACAGTTATATATATAGAGAGAGAGATGAATCAAAACAGAAGT
>JAOUZG010031332.1:2439479-2457067 GCA_026289955.1 Argiope argentata
TTTGTTACTGATATTTTACAACACTTTTATGATATATTTAAGTTACTGATACTTTACGAAACTTTTATATATTTAAGACACACACATAATATGATTTTATAGACTTCTCACATTTTTTAAATAAAATTTCTTACAGTGTCTTGTATATATTTTAATAGGGTTTTACAGCCTTTTGATACATTCAAGACACTGATAATTTACAAGACTTTTACGATATATTTAAGACACACAAATAATATAATTTTTCAGTAAGATTTTTTTAAATATAATTTTCTAAGAAAATATATGAGGAATAGTGTCTTCAAGATATGATAATAGGTTTTTTTTAGATAACGAAGAAAATTTTTGCTTGCGGATAAGTGATTCCTTTTTTTTCACATTTTTCTCTTTGAATTAATAAATAATAATTAGAAATGATTTTTCATTATTATTAAATTATTTAAGAGATTTAATTATTTCCTCATTATACTGATATGCTTAGTTTTTTTTCGAGTTATCTGTAATTAGGATTTCATTATTTTAAAAATATTATTTGGAATTTTTAAATAATAATAATTTTTATTTATATATAAGTGCTTTAGAGATTGCTTGATTATGAAATTTTTTAGTTTCTTTAACTAATATAATTAATACTTCTGAAAGAAATGTAGTCCGACAAAAAAATCTGAAATCTCATTTTTGGACTAATTAATATTATTGGCTTACTTTAGTTTTCCGCAATAGGAAATTTAACAATAATTGAGTAGTAATAGCGGACATTTAATTAATTATTTAAAAATTTGCTTTTTAAATTCACTATTTTAAAACCGTTTAGCGAATATAATACATATGAAGTAGCGAAATCCGTTTGTTGGATAACAAACATCTTATTCCTTTGTTTTGTAAAAAGTCCAACAGGGAAAAACTTTTGTTTATTTTGATAAGTTTTGAAATTAACCATCGTCTGGAATTTAGGTATTTAATTTCTCCCCACTTATTTATTTAAATTAATTATATTTAATTTATTTAAATAAACTTAATATTTTGGTTTCCATAATCAATTTATTGAATAGTAATGTATTTCTTAAAACATCTATTAGAAAAAAAATACATTATACTCTTTTATAAATGACGTTAACAAGATTATTAGAATTTTACTTTATGACATACATATTGCTTAAATTCTTTACTTAATTTTTTAATGGCTTTTAATGGAAACAATTATTAAACTATTTAGCTTACAAATTCTTAAAAACGCAAAGAGAAAATAAAGCCAGTTCGGCACTTTACACTATATAGCATATGCACTTGCGTATACTTATATAATTTGGCGACATTTTTTCTTGGCATCTTTTGGTCGCTGTTAAATCCGAATTATTCTCCATCTTATAACTATAATTAAAGAAAGTTAATAATTTTTTTAAAGAATTCTTGGTTATTTTTATCCATATTTCTTTTGTATACAGAAATGTCCAATATAAAAATTACATATTTATTTCCAAAAACTCAGTTTAGTTATATTTCTTTTCGAAAATTTTCTAGAACTATTTTGGGAAAAAACTCTCCATTATGAAATATGATTCCTTTATAAGAAATTAATATACGCCTTTGGTGATTTTTCAGGATATTATTTATTGTATTTAATTTAATTTAATTAATTATCTTGAAAGTAATTCCCTTATTTAGTCTACAATTTTTAAATACTAGACTTTTATAGATATTAAATCCAGGTCGTTTTCATAGCTTTATTCATGTTCACTTTATTATGTACATACATATTTTTAATGGAGATTAATTCATGCTTCATAGAGACAATAAAAATTTTAATTGTTTTATTTGTTTCTCTTTTAACTTTCTCTATCCTATAATTTTTTATCATGTAAGAACATGATATTGTTTTAGTAATGAGGTTTTGCAGCGTCAACAAAAGCCCGTAGGTGAAATAGATAAATTCTATTATCTGCACGAGCATCTCAAAAAACCAGCTTTTAATAAAGCGTTGCCATCACATTTACAAAAGCTCCGATTAAAAAAATAATTTAATGACTGCCGCAAATAAAACTTAGAAAAATGTCCTTTTGAGCAAGTGATTATGTGGAATGAAATAAATAGGAAATGTGACATTTTTGTAAACAATCAATGCGAGACAAAGTTCTTTGGATTGTTAGCAATACTAAAGTGACTCATTCAATGAAACGATTAAAATGAATGAAAATATAATTCAACTTGCACGAGCACGTGGTTCTCGGCCGTTCAAGGAATGTTATTCTGACATGATATTTTGAAATATGCATAGCAGATTTCATATTATTATTATTATTGTTGTTGTTGTTGATACTGTTGTTGTTGTTGTAGAATCCTCTGACAACTATGTTTCCGTGTATCTGACCAGTTTATGCCCTGTTTCAGGTCGAGTGCTGTGCGGGCGAGCAGTCCGCCGTGAGGCCGATGGCCGGCTGAGGGGGAGGAGGAGGATGGGATGGCTGTCCCCTCCCCTCGTCCTCTGTCTGACGGTGCTGGGCCAGTGCTGGGCCGTGTGCCGCCTCTCCGAGCACAGCTGCGACAACGGGCGCTGCATCGAGTCCGGGCGATACTGCGACGGCACGGACGACTGCGGAGACCTCAGCGACGAGCCGCCGGCCTGCACCAGTACGTACACCCCCCTGCTCTTTCTCTTTCAGAATGTTAATATTTTTATATAAAATGCAATATGCGCCAAAATATACACTACTGAAATGAAAAGGTGAATGGAATTACATAGTACTGAAATAAGAAGATGAATGGAATTACATAGTGCTGAAATGAATAGATGAAGGGAATTACATGGTACTGAAATGAAAAGATGAACGGAATTACATAGTACCGAAATAAGAAGATGAATGGAATTACATAGTGCTGAAATGAATAGATGAATGGAATTACATAGTACTGAAATGAAAAGATGAGTGGAATTACATAGTGCTGAAATGACAAGATGAGTAAAATTATATAGTACTGAAATGAATACAATACAACACCCCTCTATATATACAATACAATATACAATACAACATCTTACAATATACAATGCAATACCTCTTAATTAATTTGAATGAAATTTCGCGCACATGTTTCTTAGCACCAAGAAGATTTATTTGCGTTGTTTAAAAGTTTATATGATTCTTTTAAGGAGGTAAAAGAGGAGTTAAAATGTTATTTAAAAGCATGACGTTTCTCTGCTATGACTTCTGCTCTAACTTAATCATTTCTCAAAATTAATTTTTATATCATCTTAAAAATAATAGCATTTTAGTGACATTTGTTTATAATTGTTTAATTCTTTTTTAATCAATTTATTCAGTTAAATTACACATTTTTTATACATAATTTTTTTTCTGCGTTGCAGCAGTAAGCCTACTTTCGGTTTACTTGCACTTGTCATTGGTGTAATTTTGACAGTGTTGGAAATTAAATAATTTCTTGGCCATTTTTCCAACATTACATTTATTTAGAAACTTTTTAGATAATTTTGAGTTCAATTCAAAGTATGGTAACTTTGATTCGAGGTTTTAAAAAAATATTCTTTTAAGGTTTTTGGAATCTTTTTAAATGTACCGTATCAATAATGCATGTATATGATCCTGCGATATTAAGTAACATTTATCAAAGCTCACAATATTGTATAATGTTGATGAATATTGAAAATTTATATCTGTAAAACTAAAATTTCAAAACCTTTTTAATTTTTTATAAATTAGTATTATTTATTAATTTTTATCCCGGTTAAACTTAATTTTATTTAAAAAAAATAAATTATTTATTTGTTTTTATTAATGGTTTGTTGCTATCTTAGTTCCAGAAAAAATATTGCTATTTCCATTTATAACTTGATAATTTATCTCAAATCATCAAAAATAATTAAAAATGGTTGAAAATCTTCATTACAGACCACTTACCATAAGATCTCATTAATTTAGAATCTAGAATCTTCCTATTTCTTAAAAAGATGAGGACTGTTTCTTATGAATTGTCCAATAAGTTAAATTCTTAATATGAAAGGATATCAATTAAAGATACATGTAACTAAAAAATTTCTTTTTAGTATCGGTACAATATTTATAAAAATATAAAGTCTCAAATGACTTCAAAAGATAATTCCTTGCAAGTTATTAATTACTAAAAAAAGAGGAAGTAATAATAATGTCTAATTATATCCAAGCACTAATAAGCAAATTTGGACGAGATGACAACCATTATTGATGCATCTGAAAACACAAAAAAAAAAAAGACATTATTTTTTTCGATTAGAACTGTTTGAATATTTAACTCATATTAATAAACCTCTGTTACACACATAATTTTAATCAAGAATTAATATCGTCTGTCAAAATGTTTCTCAAAAAGAAATTAATAATCGTCATCTGCTAATTCTTCGAAGGTTGAAAGCTTTTGATGAACATTATTAATTTGGATTTCTTGACATAAAAAGATGTCCTTGTTTGTTAAAATCCAATCATTGCCATAAAAAAGAAACTATTAATATTTGAAGAAATAGTCTTTAGGTTGATTTATCTTGATATTATTAATCATTTAAGTGAATGTTTAATCTTAAAAACTTACTATTAACTTTGGAATTGAAGTTTTTTTCACATCTTGGTTAGTATACAGCGATATATTGTTTATTTTACATAGCCAAGTTCATTTTTTATCGAATTCTGTTGAACAGTAAAGCAGGAATTAATCCGGTTATAAACTCTTATGGATTAAATACTAAAACTTAAATATTTAGAATTATAAATGGTTAGCATCTTTACTTGCATATACATAGAACAATTGGAAAGGACGAGCTGCGGTTACAGTGGTGGTATAATATAACATCAAAGAATAATGTACGATATTGTACAACATTCTACGATCGTTGGATAACCGTTTAAAATGCTCTAGTTGGTGAACAATGGCATTTACATATGCCACATTCAGATTGTAGTTAGTTCTTTGTACTAGAGTATGCTTTCAACCTTTTAATTAAAAAGTAATCTAGAGCACTTACTTTTACAGTATTTTCAAAGTGTATCAAAAACCCTAAATGGCTCAATGACGTAAACAAATTGAATTTTGTAAGTATTTTGTCATCACTGTTGAAGTGCTAAGTAGAATATTGTTTCATTGATCAGAAAGAAGTAATATAAAAAAATAAGTCCATTCCTACTTAGGTCAACAAAGAACATATTTATTTTAGTTTCTTTTTATTAAAAAAAATCACAACTAAATAATTTATCAAAAAAACATTGATTTTCGCAAGAATTGAACTCGCATTTTTCACTTTCATTTGAAATATACTGATATCCTTGCCTTTTATAGATTGAGTTACTGCCTGTTGATTTCAATTTTTATTAGAAGCTACTAAAAATCTGAATAAAGTCTAATATAAAGTAACCAAATTGAATTAAAGTATTAATATTTGAAATAATTGCATTAACGTCGAGTGTCAACCATGAGAATCCATCATCATAACTTCAGAATCCGTTAGAACAATTTGTAAAATTATCCTTAAAGATGATGTTGCTGTAACTAATGGCACTTGCCGTGGACAAACCTCCTCTGATAACATCAGCAGATTTTAAGCCTAAGACATGCGTCTCTTTGTTATAAAAGTAGCGCTATCTAGGGCTAACAGTACGAATTAGCAACACAAGTATTGCAACCCTTTTAAGTGGGCGGACATCATTCATGCATATTCATTCATTATTCTCCGATCGTAATTTAGCGATCGTATATGTTTTTTATCAAGATTAAATCCCCCTTAAATTTTTATCAAATAAATTCCGGGTACTTACGAATCATACCGTCGAACTTTATCACAAAATTAAAAGTCGTCGCCAATGATTAGCTAAACCACCAATTATGGCCATCCGGCTTAGGTGTAATCCGTTGGTCTTTATCGCGAAATTTAAATCCGTCACCAATGAGTTACAAAACCGTTGGCGATCTTTGCTGAAAACGGTATAATACATAAGTACCCAATTCCGATATCAGCCGATGATAGCTTATGGTTAAATGCACAACCTACTACTTTTTTATCTCTCCCCCTCTGTCTGTCTTATATATATATATATATCGTGTCAGTCCTCCTTTTGCCCAGCGAAGTGCAACAACTCGACGTGTCATGGAGTCCACAAGTCGTTGGAAGTTTTCTGCAGGAATATTGAGCCATGCTGTCTGTATAGACGTCCATAATTGTGAAAGTGTGGATGGTGCAGGAGTTTGGGCACGTACGGACCTTTCGATGATGTTCCAAAAATGCTCGATGGGATTCATATAGGGTGATATAAGTAGCCAGATCATGCGCTGGAATTGTCTGGAATGTTCTTCAAACGAATCGCGATCATTTCTGGCCCGGTGACATGGTGCATTGTCATCCATGAAAATCCCATCGTTGTGTGGGTACGTGAAGTCCATGAATAGCTGCAAGTGATCTGCAAGCAGCTGAACATAACCATTTCCAGTCAATGATCGGTTCAGTTACACCAGAGGACCGAGTCCATGCCATGTAAAAAAAAACCCACACCATTATGCAGCCACCACCAGCTTGAATAGTGCCTTGCTGACAGTTTGGGTCCATGGCTTCGTGGGGTCTGCGCCACACTCGAACTCTACCATCAACTCGTAACAACTGAAATCGTGACTCATCTGACCACGCCACGGTTTTCCACTGTCTAGGGACCAGTCGATATGCTCACGAGTCCAGGAGAGTCGCTGTAGGTGATGTCGTGATGTCAGTAAAGGCTCTAGAGTCGTTCTTCTGCTGTCATAGCCCAAAGAAAACCACTTTCGCTGCACAGTCCTATCGGACACGTCCCTCGTACGTCCCACATGGATTCCTGCAATTATTTGACGAATTGTTGCGTTTCTATTAACATTGATCATTCTACACAGACGTCGGTGGTCTCGGTCGTTAAGTGCAGGTGGTCGCCCACTGCTCTGTCCATGATGGGATGGGATGCCTGAAATTTCATACTCTCGGCACACTCTTGACACTGTGGATCTTGGAATGTTGAATTCACTAACGATATCCGCAATGGAATGACCCATGCGTCTAGCTCCAACTAACATTCCACGTTCAAAGTTTGTTAATTCTCGTCGTGCCGCCATAAATCACAAAAACCTGTTCACATGAATAACTTGAACACAAATGAAAGCTCTGGAAAACGAACTGCGCATTTATACTTTTTCGCTGTGATACTACTGCCATCTGTATATTTGCATATTGCTATCCCATGACTTTTGTCACTTCAGTGTATATATATATATATATATATATATATATATATATATATAATTAATTAGGTACTATATTAATTAGCTGTTTAAGAGCTAAAACACTTTTAATTTACCCTCAACATGAGCCAACCTATAAGAGTGCTTTTTTGTCACTAAATTTATAGACAATGAATACTTAATCCTTCATTGCTGATAAACATGTACGCTATCTTCATCCTTTGCTTTAACAATACTTTTGTAAACATTTTAAACCAACTTCCTTTAAATGTGTTCAGATGTTTTCAAGCGAAATTCAGGAAATTATATTTGCATGACCGAGATTACACAATACGATCTAATTTCAAAAATAGTCTTAATGTAACTGTTAGACAAAATAAAAGTATAATGCACTCATTAACTGGAATATTTCATAGTAGACAGCTTCGAAACAATGTCTAGAGTTTGTATTACATTACCAAACTTGTAACAAGATAAAAGTTATTTTCTATGAGCATTTTGAAAAGTTTCAAATTCAGACACATTTTTAAATATTTACATCTGACTAATTCATAAAAATAAAAATTCATATTCTGCACAACGAGCTTGAAATTAGCGAACCAAAATTAATTAGTGATTGTCTTCCGTCTGGAATTATAACAAATTCCTCGACTCAGTTGATCCACTTCCAACTTCGGAGGTTGAAAACAGAAAACCTCAGTTGTTAAATCACACTTTGTATTTAAAAATAATCCCAGATAAGCCTTGAATGGAATGCGTTTTAAAGACAGCTCATCCGTAAACTGACACCTCTTCTGCTGTTCGTCTCGAATAAAGCGAATCACAGTCGCGCATCTTTATATAAACTATTCATTCCATTACCATGCTTCGATGGCATTCGGATTCACAGTTATTTCGATTCTGGCTCGGAGGGATGATTAAAATCTGTGTTATGGGGCCGAGTTTCATGCGCATTAAACCTGTCACCCCGATGGAGATCCGCTGAATGATAAACGTGGGACTTGTGCTAGGAGAAATCAACAATGAATTCCGCTCTACTTGGTTCGAGAGTATGGGGGAATGGATGCGTTTTAGGGACACAAAACTCACGTCACGAAATGGGTTTGCATTAGTATTTGTTTTTTAAAATTTTACAATCTGCATTTACTTTTCTGTACAATATTTCTCAAAGGAGAAAAAAGAAGTTTAAAAGAACGAAAATTTGTTTGAAATACAGATCGTCAAATAATATAATGAAAATGCATTATACCATTTTCAAAATAAATATTTCATTAATTATTTATGAGTAATAACATCGTTTTAAATATATATTTTTTATTATTAACTTTATATAATTACTTTATATAATTTATTGTTCTTTATTTGTTACGAATATTTCATTTTTTATGCTACGAATAAATTAAGAATTGAATTGAATAAGTAATTTATAATATGAATTAGGCAGAAATCGTTGCAAAGGATTTTATTATTCTTTTCTGTTGACTTATTTAAATACAAATTTTTTCACTGATTGTTTTAATTTTGGATATTCTTGCAGACGATTTATTTATTTTCACAATTTATTACTTCATTGCTAAATATTAATAAAAAATCATTTTTTTTATAAATAGCATCTTTAAAATAATTAGTCTCTTAATTGTAGAATTCAATCTTAACTGTGGGAATTAATTCATAATTCGATTATTGCCTATGATGGTTTAGTTATTATTTATTTGTTACAAATATTTTATTTTTTTAATGCTAGGAATAAATTTAAAATTGAATTGATTAAATAATTTATAATATGAATTTGGCAGAAATCGTTGCAAACGGTTTTATTATTTTTTTATGTTTACTTATTTTATTAAAAAATTAGTTCATTTATTTTTTTAACTCATTCAATTCATTACGTCAATGCTAAATATTTCTTTCCGATTTATGCCGGAAATTCCTAATAAAAAATAAACAATTTATTTTTGTTATAAATAACATATTTAAAATAATAAGTCCTGTACTTTTATAATTCATTATTAACAGTGTGAAATATTCCATAATTTATTTATAGCCTATAATGTCAGTTTAATTTAATTATCTTGTAAATTTAATTTATTTTCATTTACTTTATTCTGCAAAAAAGAATTTAATTGAAAAAAAAGAAAATGTGACTAAAATCCAGATTTTCAAATAATATAATGAGAATAAATTATGCCCATTTTTAGAATAAATATTTTAATAATTATTTATGAGGAATAACATCGTTTTTTAAATATTTTTTATGACTTTATATAATTCCTTATTTTTCTTTATTTGTTACAAATATATTTAATGCTATGAATAAATTTAAAATTGAATTGAATAAATAATTTATAATATGAATTTGGCAGAAATCGTTGCAAACGATTTTATTATTCTTTCATGTTCTTGAAAAATATAAGGTATTGGGATTTATAGCAACAAAGGCTTTTATCCCTGGTTTCCAGAAGTTAATATTTAAAAAATATTGTCAATAAACAAAAAAACACACACGCACAAAAAAACAAATCGGAATTTCACTCAGTTAATTCTTTCATGTTTACTCATTTTATTAAAATATTATTTCATTTATTGTTTTAATTTTCGAAGTTTTTGCAGACGATATAATTATTTTTACAATTCAATACATCATTGCTAAATATTAATAAAAAATAAATAATTTATTTTGTTATAAATAGCACAAAATAAATTATTTATTTTTAGTTATAAATAGTCTTAATTGTATAATTCAATAGTAACGGTGTGAATTATACCATAATTCGGTTCTCGGCTATTATGTCGGTTTAATTATTATTTATTTGTTCACAAAAATTTATACTATGAATAAATTTAGAATTGAATTGAATAATTTATAATATGTATTCGTCGGGCATCGTTTCAAACTATTTTATTATTTTATGTTTAATTAATTTATTTTAAACATTTCATTTGTTATTTTAATTTTTGACGTTTTTGCAGACGATTTAATTATTTTTACAATTCATTACGTCATTGCTAAATATTTATTTCAGATTCATGCAGGAAATTCCTAATAAAAAATAAACAATTTATTTTGTTATTAATAGCATAAGTTTTGTAATTTTATAATTTAATATTAACAGTTTGAATTATTCCATACTTTGTTTATCGCATATGATGTTTGTTTAAATTAATTATTTATTAAATTTAATTTATATTATTTTATCTGAATGAATTTCCATAAATTCGTAAAATCATAAATAACAAATTAATCCAATAAACTTTTTAATTTTTTAATGTGAAATTTCGTTTTTTTTGTTTATTTTAAATTGTTTTCTATAGTATTTCATTTTATCAGATTTATTTTCAATGCAACTTTTTTTCTTAACTGTAATATTAAATTTTCCTTTATTTCTTTGAGAACATAGATACACATATTTGTTGAGTTTTGAATCGATAAAATTTGAATTATTTAAGTAACTGGAAACTGAATTTGTCTATAATTATGTAAATGGATATGCTAATAAGGGAGATAATGAAAAAGATTGAAATTAAAATATCCAAGGATATTGTGTTCAAAATTCAAATTATAGATTCTCATTAATTTTAGATTCAAGATATTTGCTTCAAATTCACAGCTAAAAGTAGTGCGAACATCTTATTATCTATATAAAGTTAGATATTTAGCTAAAGAATGCTTATTAAAGTCTTTTTTAATAAAAATATGTTATTCCCCATGATATAGATTTATGTCAAAATTCTATTTTTCTATGTATTAATTTTAAAATAAATCCACCTTAGTAAATTTTTGAACAATGCACTAATTGGCGTATTCATTTTTATTGATTTTTCTATATTGTTAATTTACTCGTAACAATTAATTTTGAACTGATTTTCAATAATTTGATAAATTTTTAAATACTTAAACATGCTAAATATAAAATATTTCATTTTATTACTATTCTGTTTTTGTTTGATAAATATGTAAATATGAAAAAGAACATTAACACATCAAAGAGACAGTTTACTTCTTTTTCTATGATTTAATCAATAATCTTATTATCAAAACTATGATTTAATCCATAATCTTATACTTATTGTTTATATTTATTAAAATAACCAAATAGAAGGAAGCTCTTCTTTGCACTTGGGAGGAAAAAAAGGAAATAAAATATATCTTAGACATAAGGAAGAAATTTATTTCTGCTTTCATTAGATTATTAATGATATTTCACGGGGGAAAAATATAAACATTTAGGAAATCATGTACTTAGTTTTTGTATTCCGTGATTTAATCAATAATCTTAATCTTTTTGTTTATATTTATCAAAATGCCAGATATTCTTTAATACAATTTGGCAAAAAAATATAAATAAAATGTATCTGAGACATCAGTAAGAAAGCTTTCATAAGCATATTAATGATATTTCAAAAAACATAAACTCATCAAGAAAATACTTTATTTCTTATCTTTTTCAAATTATGATCTCATCAAGAATCTTATCCTTATTGTTTATAATTATTAAAATAATCAATAAGTGAAAGCTATTCATTGCATTTGGGAGAAAAAAATTAAATTATATTATAAATTAATTATATAAAATTATATTATATTATATTATATTATATTAAATTATATATTAATTAAATTATATACACCATGAAGAAAACCATTTAAAATTTCATAAGATTGTCAATGATATTTCAAAAAACATAAACACATGAAAGAAAGAAATTTACTTCTTTTTTAAAACTATAATTTCATCAAAAATTTTATCCTTATTGTTTATATTTATTAAAATAATCAAATAAGAGAAAGATTTTCATCGCACTTTTGAGAGAAAAAAAAACGTAAATAAAATATATCTGAGACACCAGTAGTAAAGCCAGGGACACCAGATCGAATCCGGGAGACTTCATGTATTTTTATACGTGAGGCGTAAAATGGTACGTGAAGACGTGTTCTGCCTGCGAGGTGTCCCATTTATTTAAGTTTCCGAGAAAGTTTCAGCTTCAGTTTCTTTTTACTGCTGAAAGTCTCGACCAGATCTGTTTCGAGCTCTCTAAAGATTTCTAACAATAGATTCCACTGAAACGGAAAATTTGAAAGTGGGGTTGGGAGTGATATGCGTTGTGCAGGTCCTGCTTTATTTCTGAAAAACAAAAGAAAAGTGGGAAAATTGATTTTTTTTCAAAAATCAGTAATAATTTAATGATGAGTTGAATATAATGTCTGAAACTTCGGTTGATTAAAAATATTTTTTAACAATACAACCGAAATTCTGAAAATAAAAGAAGAAACTATAATGCTACATTTTGAAAATATTACAAATTTTTTATTCATTACTTTATGTATTAATCATTCGCAAGATTATGTAATAATTACTAATAATTATTAATTTTAATAAATCTGGAAAGCGAGTTAAGAGAGAAAGAAGCCCTAGTAGTACACAAATATTCTACAATATTGATAAATATTCGCATTTTTTAAAAAATATTGTGGAATATTGTTTAACATCATATAATATCACAAAATATTGTACAATATTAATCAATAGTCGCCATTTTTTTAAATATTGTGGAATATTGTTTAACATCATATAATATCACACAATATTATACAATATTAATCAATATTCGCCATTTTTTAAATATTGTGAAATATTGTTTAACATAATATATCACACAATATTGTACAATATTGTGAAACAAGATGTGCTACCTTTGAGTAACACACTATTCGCTATTATTTTTAAAAAAATATTTTTGTCGCATTCTTAATTTCCAGATTTTTTTCTCGTTTGAAATGCTGAGTAATAAAAAAAGATTCATGTTTGGTTTAATAATTTTTAGAATTTGGCAACTTTTAAAGTACACATTAGTTGAAAGAGAAAGATGTTTGGTTTTATAAATTTAAGAATTTGGCATATTTTCAAAAACTAATTAATTCAAAAAGATTGATGTCTGTTTCATATTTTTTAGAATTAAGCATTTTTTTGAAAAATTCAAACATTGAAAAATCAAATATGTGTATCAGGCATTATTATTGTACAAACTTGGCGATTGTTTTGACTCTAACACTCTGCTAGAGGTTAAAATTCAAGTATTCAAAAATCAAATATACGCATTGGACATTATTATTGTGAGAACTTTGGCGATTGTTTTGACTCTAACTCTCTGATAGGAGTTAAAATTCAAACATCCGAAAATCAAATATGGGTATTGGACATCCTTTTTCATATCTATTGAAACCAAAATTTATTAAAAATTTAAAGTTACAGTCACAAGATCCCATACCAAATTTCATTTATTTATATTATTGTTTATTTGAATTATTGCATTAAATTACTTGCAAAAACCAGACAGTCAGTCGCTTTCTTTTAAATTTGATATAAATCAACATTTTTGTAGATTATAAATGACAAAAAACCAGTTATCGAGTTTTTACTATTTAATTCTAATCCTTTTGTAGTTATCGTATTCTATTTTACAAAAACTATTAGACTGACTTCCAATCATAGAATTTTGTTCAGAATTTCACATAAATCTATAATTTTGGAGTTATGTCCGTGTATAAGGTTTTATCCCTCTAGCTCAAAGCTTTTTTGACATAATTCGAATAAAACATAATAGACATAATTCGAAATACGAATTCAAAAAAGGCATGATAAACATAATTCGAAATACGAATTCGAAAAAGACATAATAAGCATAATTCGAAATACGAATTCGATAGAAAAACATAATAGACAAAATTCGAAATACGTATTTGAAAAACACATAATAGACAGTTCGAAATACGAATTCGAAAAAGACATATTCGAAATACGAATTCCGAAAAGATATAATAGACATAATTCGAAATATGAATTCGAAAAAGACATAATAGACATAATTTGAAATACAAATTCGTTAAAGACATAATAGACATAATTCGAAAAACGCATTTTTAGTCTCAGTCATATGTGAAATGGAAATTCTCGAATACCTTTGAGTTCGAATTTTTTGGCGATTATAATAACAAAAAAATTTATGAAGGAATGCCAATGTTAATTTAAAAGTTTTCTCTTTTTTAGAGGATATTTATAATTCATATATGAAACATTTTATCAAGATTGCTTAAACTATTCGATGGATAATGGATAGAAGCATAAAATAATTGAGCAATAATTAAAAATAATTGAAAAGATGTGACAATTAATGAGTAGACAACAAAAAAATCTTTCATTACTTTAAAAGACAATCTCGAGTTTTCTTGGGATTCTCGGTATACATAACGAAATATTTAATTATATATATAATCGCTAAATATTTTCCTTGGGATAATTGGAATGACACATAGATTAGTACTACAGGAAAAAAATTCTAAGAAATTGTTTATATTAGAGTTATGCCAGCATTTTCGCAGAAGGAAAAAAATCGCTATTTGAACAGCTTTTAAGAAAAAAACCCTTGATAATCAAGAAAATTTATATTTATTTCATAACCCGAGACGTTAATCTTTTGATATTTAACAATAAATAACGAAAGAATTATTATCAACGAAAAAAAAGTGTGTATAAATCATATCCTTTCTAAATAATAAAAAAAATCTTTATGAATAAAATAAGTCTCCTCATTATACTTATTAAAGCTTTTACACAATTAATTTACTTGATAAAAGCTTTGCGTTAGTCTTAAATGACACTTTCGTGTGTCTTATTAATATTTAATGGGCCCTAGTTAAAGCTAACTAAATGTAATATCTCTAAACACAAAGATTAATGATTCCATGATTCATTTGCCTTGATAATGAAACCTTCCCATATATTTTTATTAATTCTGTGTTAACAAAATATATTTTACTTCATTATCTCAGAGGAGATAGAATTAATCTGCATAATGGCATAAAATTCTATAGGTATCGAAGAATAATCCAAATTAATGTTTGGCCAGACGCTGATTTTTTTTAATTATTAATTTCCCATCGCCAAGGTTTTGTTGATGGATTTAAAATTCATAACTGATACAAAAAAAAAAAAAAACTCTCCTTCGATAATAAATTTAGAAATAGTAAACTCAATGAATATTTATAATCCGGGCAAAGAAAAGAGCGTTTTCTAGAAGTGGGTTCTCCATGCGTGGGTTCTCCATTGTGGGTTCTCCATGCATAATTTATCAAAGATTTGTAAAATAAAAGAATAAGTAAAAAAAATACTTAAAAAAAGAAAAGAAATATGCTTGGAGATAATCTAGCCTTTTGATATATTGCTATTCTACGGCTCGATATATTTTCCAGCAAACGATCCTGTCAGAAATTTAACGAAGCCGAAGTCCTTATGGTTTTGCAGACGATCGAAATAAGTTAGATGCATAAATTTAGAGCTGTGGCATGGTAAATAGCTCTCGGATGACGTCACAGCGCCGTACTGAGGAACATTTGTAAACTTCAGTGAAATGATGTAGATGTAGGTCAATTATTTTATTTCATATTTTCTACAAGAATGATTCCTTCTCATACAATTGGAGGTTGTTTCTTTTATATTTGTCAAACGCGAATTGGTAAGAAAGAATTCCTAATTTCAAACTTTTCTCTGTATAATTAAGAATAGTTATTCTACTATTTTAGGCCATTGGTTAATTTTAATTTTATATTTTCTTTCATGATAGAATTTTAACTCACCATTTTCTGTCAAGAGAATTTTGTCCTCAGTATCAAGAGCATTAATTTAGTGATGCCAATCAATCTTTATAAATCAGTGACAGATTTCGAGAATATGAAGCCTCAGGCTTAAATTTGATTTAATAGTACAATCGCCATTGGAACTATACTATATTGTGTATTGAATAGCCATTGAATCCATTATGTATTTCGAATTGCAAGATATATATCAGTGGCATCTGTGTGAGTGACTGTAACTGTGATAAACTACATTCCATGTTACCAAATGAATGTCTGTTTTAAATTATACTTTCTTATAAACATATAGAATTCTGATTAGTTAGTTATGCGTGTAGTTGGCGAGATTTTTTAATTAAGTTAAATGACAAAATTGGTCAGGTTTTTAAGATTCTTGGTTGTGTCAAGTTTATAATTGCAATCCCTCTTGAAAATTGAGGATAGAATGAGTCAAAGAACAGTTTCGGACATATTTAAATGCCATGAGTTTTAAGATGATGAAATACTATTGGAGAAATCGCAATAGTAATTATGATTGGGGGTTCAGTTTTCTGTAGAGAATCTAGAATGAATAATATTTTGTTTATTCTCAAGTAAAACAGGTCTATATAAGAATAGGTGATCATTGGTAGCATATGTAGACGATTTTTATTTTATAAACTTTTATATAATATTGTGGTGGGAGCCTTATAAGCTCTATAGCATCCAACGGACATGGATGTCACATTTGTATAATGGTTAAGTTACTCGACTACAAAGCTTAACATTTCAAATTCTGTTCTCGGTTCACACGCTCAATCCTATCAGCATTCTCCATGGTCGACCTTGAATAAGAAACTTCGTATAACTATTGTAGCGTCCTCTACCGGCAGCAAAAGTCGTCAGGCGCATTAAATACAACAGCCAAAATTGCCATTATCAGCATCAATATCTCACACATGTTCTAATATAGTTCGTCTTCCCACCGACTCACTGGTGGGAGAGTACGTGGTGAAAGCTATATAAGCCAGATAAGAGCCACCGGACAAGAGTCTCACTTTTGTATAATGGCTATCTTACTTGGCTACAAATCCTAACGTTACTTTTTGATCCTATATTCCAGGTATTCAACTCATTTTTAAATATTTGCCTTTTAAATCTTTTAGTTTTATTTATCTTGAATAAATGTTTGTTTGAATTTATAAATCAGTTCCTATAGTTTAGTTTCTGAAGTCATTAACCATAAAAACCCTGCTATACATCCTCCCTACTATATATATATATATATATATATATATATATATATATATATATATATATATATATATATATATATATTAGAAAGATACACAAATGTATTAAGAGAGGGCGTATGATGCTATTCCTAAAGACACAGTGGAACTAAGATGAATAAAAAAATATATGTAAGTGAAAAAGGAGAAATCCGGCCTGATGACTTTCTCAAGGGTCACCATCAGGCAAGGATTCCAATAAAAAGTGGAATTTTTTTCTGTAAAGAGTTAGACCATTGTCTAAAAAATTCAACAATAGAAAAAAATAATTTTCAAATAATCATGTATAATCCTATGATATTGTAACTCAAAACTTCAGAGAACTTTTTTTGGGTCATAAAAGGGTTAATTTTTTAGACAATAGCCTATCTCTTAACATAAAAAAATTCCACTTTTTATTGGAATCCTTGCCTGATGGTGACCCTTGAGAAAGTCATCAGGCCGGATTTTTT
>JAOUZG010031332.1:2493300-2517409 GCA_026289955.1 Argiope argentata
CCCCACAGAAAAAATCCCTGGTTTGAATCCCTGCCTGAGGTTGACCCTTGAAAAAGTCTTCAGGCCGGATTCATTATACTTCTTTCACTTTTGATCTTAATTTTCACTTTAAACTTATCGTTTATTGCTATGTTAGATTAAATCATTGGTATTCTAGTAGTAGCAGCATTAGCGCTCTCTAAATACAATGTTGTGTTCAATATTTTGGTTCATAAAATTTGATATTTCTTCCATCTTTATCTTTGTTTTGATAGTTACTTAAATAAAATATAATTCATATTAAACCCTCTAGAGTAATTATGGTCATTAAATAATATCCTATCGTTATACTAGTAACACGTAATGTAATGTGATTAATTGATCACATATCATTAGATTAATAAAAAATGACGTATTTCACAGATGATGTATAATTTCCATTTCATTTCACTTCATCAAAATTGTGCAGCTTCTTGTGGGAGCACTCCCCCTCTTTTCCTAAGCTGTACAGGAGACTGAATCTCCTAGGTAATGAGCTGGGGATAAACGATTACAATCAACTTTAACTCTAATTGCTTTCTACAGCCAGAAGCCGTTTCGCACGCATTTTTTGGTAATCTGGGGAAAAAATGAAGAACGGGGAAGAAGAGTTCGACGCACTTGCCCTGAGGATTAATTATCATATTCCAATTTTGTTCATAGTTAGAGACAGCAGTTTTTTTTCACTCGAAGCAATCATTTTTGCTGATTAAGCGATATTTTACACGGATATCTAGTAATACTGCCATTTTAGGGTTATAATTTTGATTAATAGTTTTTCAGTTTATTTACTCTGTTTACTTTATTTCCTATAATACGTAAATTTATTAAAGTTTTGTGTTTCGACTAATGACATTTATCGTGGATAAGCCCCAGCTGATGAGATCAGCAGATGATTTAAGCCTAAGTAAAGCGTCTCTATGTTTTAAAAGTAGCGCCATCTAGGGCCAAGAGTACGACTTAGCTACACACACGTCACAACCCTTTTCAGGGGGCAGACTACATTCATACATCTCAGATCGGAATTTAGACCTGGAACCGAGAACGATCACCTCTGACCAGTACCCTCAGTGGTATTACTCTTGACATGGAAGACTTTGCTACCACGACAGATTTAACGAGCGCCAGTCGCCACACACTCGGGGAACCTTTTGGCCGGTGAGTCTCGAACTTGTAACCTAAGGAGTACGAGTCCAACGCTCTGCCAAAGAGGCCATCCCGGCTCTATTAAAGTTTAAAAATATGTTATCATTGTTTTATTTAGTGTTATTAGTTATGAGTTATGGTTAATATGTATTATAATTAATGTAGAAATCAACTTCCTGTTCTGCGTATAAAACTTCAAGGTTTGATATTGATTCTTTATTTCAAATTTTTCGTGGAATATTACGACTTTGTTAATCATATATTTCACTTCTTTTGTTCCATCTTTGGGGAAAAGTAATGTCATCATCAATTTTCTGCTAAATCTTTAAAATCTAGTACACTATTAACTAGTGACAGTTCCACGAAGGGGTGGGGTGGACCCTAAAATTGATACTCAGAAGCTTCCGGCCAGGTGGTGGGTTATTGCTATTCTTGTAGGTATACGAAAAGGTGGGGATCTGGTTCTTTTCATCAATGATGGTATATAAATCCTTAGGGAAGGGTTGCACTGTGGCTGGTGATGGCCCTTAGAAACCAACCATAGCTGCCGCCAGTGCTGCTGTAGAGGTCATTCATGTTTTTGTGTATGCCTTCAGGCGGGTCGGAGAATCAATGATAAGACTTACAGCCACTGACAAAATATTTTTTTTAAACTTTTCAGAGAGTAATCATCATGTAATTATTATTCAAGTTAAAATTTTCGTATCATAAAGATGCCATCTAGTTGTGAACTCAAGAATTAACTGAGATTAAGAATAATTGTAGAAAATAAAGAAAATGATCTTCCCAAAACTTCATTAGAAACTTCATTTCTTTTAATAAAGACGTTAACCCTCTCTCCGTTGATGTCTTTCATGTCATTGGTCAACAATAACTATAATTTATAGATGTTTGGCATAAATCTAAATGAATATAAAAACATTTGTAAACATATACTTTGTGAATTAAATATAATCGCAAAAATATGCTTTGCAAATTAAATATACTTGAAACAATATACTTTGCCAATTAAACACATTTGTAACAATATACTTTGACAATTGACAATATTTGTAAAAATATACTTTGCGAACCTACTATACTTGTAAATATACTTTACGAACTTACTATACTTGTAAATATACTTTGCGAACTAATTATACTTGTAGATATACTTTGTGAATTAATTATACTTGTAAATATACTTTGCGAACTAATTATACTGGTAAAAATACTTTGCTAACTATGTTTGTAAAAATATAATCTAAGAACTGACTATGCTTGTAAAAATATACTTTGTTAACTAACTATACACTTTAATGTACATTTACATATAGTAGACCTTCTGCAGTTTACATTAGAATTATTTTTGTTTTAATAGGTCGTTTTTCAAGTGCCATCCACAGTCGAAGGCCGAGCCATGCCTCTCCGGTGCCGATGGCTTTTAGAAGCTTCTCCTCACAAGTACCTCTACCTGAGATTCAAAGGCACCGACGGTGCAGAGGGCTGTCTCTCTGGCAACAAAATCATCGTCTATGCCGGCCTACCAGTTCAACCCCTGTCGGTGGTGTGCTTGCATGGTGGACGCAAGAACCCCACATCAATCGCTGGTGCCGAGTCTGCATCGTCCTCGGCAGCCAATGAAAACCGGGAGGTTGACGTCTTCTCCAACTACTGGTACAATGATACTGGCCAAGATGGTAGTGGTCGACACGTCTTGAGGGATCACGTCTACATTGAGGTGCTGGCCAACCATGCAGAGACTGTGCGTTTCGAATGGATGGAAGTGACCAAACCCTTCTTTCGGACAAGGGGTGGTCAGGTGTTGAGGGACGTGAATTGCCCTTTCGAATGCCCCGAGCTGAATGCTTGTATTGGACCAGAACTGTGGTGTGACGGAAGGAAGCATTGTCCATCTGGTTATGACGAGGCACCGGCGCATTGTGACCGGTTCCCCACGTCATATGTAGCAGCTGGTACATCCGCTGGTGCTATAATATTGCTGCTGGCACTGGCACTGATCACGATACGGTGTAGGCAGAGAGGGGAGTTCAAAGAATCCAGACCTGTGCCAACCGAAGACTTTCCGATGGATAGTCCCCACGTGAAATAGATGTGTTTTTTTTTTAAAAAAGAGATGTTTGATGTTTCGATCTTATTTGTGGCACACTATTTTTATTTTTAATTTTTTTTTTTTTTGTTTTGATATGTGACACTATACTGTTTATCCAGAAAAAGTGCAAAAAGGCTAAACTGTACTCTGGTAGAATTGTACAGAAATGTACATTGGAAGAACAGTACTAATAAACTGTAAGGTTTGAAGTTACACTTTTCTGAGTACTTGATTAACAGTTATATGCAAAAGGATTTTGGTTTAAGGCAAAAAAAAATAACAAACAAGATTTAATTTTTGAAATAGTAATCACAAAAGTTATTTATATCAAATGAAGACATAAAACTACTTTGATTTGTGCATGAAATGATTCGCTTCAAATTAAGAATGAAACATGTTTTTAACTTGCAGTCTTTTGGACTATATAACATTATCAGTTCTATTTGCAAAACGGTTTGTTTGTGGTCCATATTTACACAATATCATAATTCATGTTTTATTCAAGTTGAAGGAAAATGTTATTTATATTGTTTATTGAAAATCGTTTAACATAGAACGGCTGAACTAAATTTCATTTCTTTCCTGATTAATATAAGAATTTTAACTGTTTTGACTCGCAGTCTTTTGAATAATATAACATTCTCGGCTCTATTGGAAGATGGTTTACTTGTGGCCCTTATAAACACAATATTACATTTAATGTTTTATTAAATTTGGAGAAAATAGTTATTTATATTGTTAATTAAATATCATTTAACATAGAATGGTTTAACTAAATTTAATTTCATTCAGGATTAATATAAAAAATTAACTCTTTTCATTTGCAGTGTTTTGGACTATATACCCTTCTTGACTGTAATGGCGGACTATTTATTTGTGGCCCATATAAATGCAATATCACTTTTAATGTTTCATTCAAGTTGAATTTTTTTATTTATATTGTTTATTAAATATCAATAAATATAAAGTGGCTTAGCTAAATTTAATTTCATTCAGGGTCGATATAAAATTTTTAACTTTTTTGACTTGCAGTATTTTATAATATATTACATTTTCAGCTCTATTTGCAGACGGTGTTTTTGTGGCCCATATAAATACAATATCACTTTTAATGTTTTATTCAAGTTGAAGAAAATTGTTTTTTATATTGTTTATTAAATATCGTTTAACACAGAACGGCTTATCTAAATTTCATTTCTTTCCAGATTAATATAAGAATTTTAATTGTTTTGGCCTGCAGTCTTTTGGACCATATAACATTCTAAACTGTATCAGCGAACAGTTTGTTTGTCGTTCGTATTAACACAATATAATATTGAATGTTTTAATCAATTTGAAGAAAATTGTCATTTATATTGTTTATAATTTATGGTTTAATATAGAACGATTTAACTATATTTAATTTTTTTCCGGATTTATATAAAAGTTTTAACTGTTTTGACTTTTGAATTATATAACCTTCTAGACTGTAATGGCGAACTCTTTGTTTGTGGTCTTTATAAATACAATATCACTTTTAATATTTTATTAAAGTTGAAGGAAATTGTTATTTATATTGTTTATTAAACATTTTTTAACATAGAACTATTTAACTAAATTTCATTTCATTCAGGGTCAGTATAAAATGTTACCTGTTTTAACTTACAGTCTTTTGGATTATATGTATAACCTTCCAGACTGTATTGGCAAATTGTTTGTTTGTATCCCATATAAACACAATATCACTTTTAATGTTTTTATAAAGTTGAAGAAAATTGTAATTTATATTGTTTATAAAATATGGTTTAACATATATCGATTTAACTAAATTTCATTTCATTCAGGATTAATATAAAATTTTTAACTGTTTTGACTTGCAGTCTTTTGGACTATATCATCTTCTAGACTGTATTGGTGAATTGTTTATTTGTGGCCCATATAAACAAAATATCACTTTTAATGTTTTTAAAAAAGTTGAAGAAAATTGTTATTTATATTGTTTATTAAATATTGTTTAACATATAAAGATTTAACTAAATTTGATTTCATTCATGATTAATATAAAATTCTAATTGTTTTGACTTGCAGTCTTTTGGACTATATAATCTTCTAGACTATATTGGCGAACAGTTTCTGGCCCAAAGCATAATATCACTTTTAAGGTTTTATTTAAGTCAAAGTTTAAAAATTATTGTTTAATACAGAATGATTTAAGCAAATTTAATTTCATTCAGTAATAATATTCTAATATTTAACAGTTTTGAATTACATTATTTTGGATTATATACCATTCTCGACTATAATGAAGCACAATTTGTTTGTTGCAATATCCCTTTTTAATGTCTTATTAAATTTGAAGGAAAAAAAGGTTTTTAAATATAGTATAATTTAACTAAATTTAATTCCATCCATGATTAATATAAAAATTTTCAACGGATTTTACTTGTAGTCTTTTGGACTATTTAACATTCTGAACTGTATTAATTCATTGTTTGTTTGTGCTCATAAACTCATTATCACTTGTAAGATTTAATTTAATTTGGAGAAAAAATATTGTTTAACATAGAATGATTTGACTAAATATAGTTTAATCCAAGATTAAGAAAAGAATGAAATTAAGAAATATGTATTCATGAATTAAATAAGTTATCATTCATTTAATAACATTTCTTAATTTCTATCATATGTTTGGATTTGCCCCATTTCTCAGAGTATTACAATGGTTTTTTATATGCTGAAAACTTTAAATTTTGAACAGTATTAATGAAAAATTAAATTCCATAGGATATCTTGAAAATATTTCAATAAAGAACGAAAAAATATAATATATATTTTTGCCTCTTAAACAATATTCATTTTGTATCGTAATTGCTTCAATGATAGAGAAAAACAACTTATATTTTTTCGAAACAATATATATATATATATATATATATATAATAATAATATCGAAACTAAAGTTGCAATGGATTTTTGTTACAAATGCCTTACATTATTTAAATATAATTTGGATTTAATTCTTTTGATAAAAGATATACTTACAATAAATATTAAAAAAAGTAAACAGAGAATAGAAGTTTTTCCCAAAAAATAGTTGCCGTAAAATATATACACAATAACAAGAAGTTCCAATCAACAGATTAATTGCTTTTGTTTTGAAAATACACGTTGGTAATGGAACTATTTAATTTTATAATTTATCTCCATTTTTTTAAGGATAAGAGTTCTTTTTCTTTATTTGATGATAAGGAATAAATAATTAGTAAAACATATGAAGCAACGAAAAAGAAATCTTTGATACGAAGCGAATAAATTATAAATTTAATTGACTAACAATTTTCCTTAATTTATTTCATGAACAAGACTTATTTGATATAGTTTGATGAGACTCTAGTTTTAATGGGATTAATTGAAGCTTATTAAGACCGCTGAAGAAAAAGGAAACTCTTACTTCGATCCCCAAAATATTCGTCAGAAAAAAACCGTAAATTCAGACGCCAAAAACGAGCCTGACGTATAATTAACATCAATTATTTTCGCCAAAGGATTTCTCATGCAAAAGTGTTAATTTGATCCATACTTCCAGTGTTAATTATTTAATGAACCTTAAAGTAATCTGAGTCAGTTTCCGCTGAAAAATAAATTAGTCTCTTTGCTAGAAACTGGCAACGCGATGGAAAGCCGGAATTAAATTATCTAAAAAGTCATCCTCTGTATTTGATTTTTATTATCACACCGGATCTCAGGCAGTAATACAATTTATGATATTTTTACACCACAAAACTAATCTTCGCACCAAACTTTGCTCCACTAAAAGAGGAGACAAAACTTTTTGTTTATTCAATTAGACTTTCATTAGTAGACCTCATTACTTCAATTAAGGATCACATTAAATTAATGGAAAAATAATCGGGGAAAACACACAGAAGCTTCAGATAAACATTTTTCAGGATTAGTAATGAATTGGATTGAAAATTAAAAGTTTTGTTGGTTCAGGAAACTTCAGAATTCGTAATTTCTTCGAATATATTAGTTTTCGCGTAAGATACTAAAAAGCAAACGATTTCGCTAATTTCCTTTGAATAATTTTATTTTTGTTTTAAGAACTTTTAGTAATAATATTTATTTATAATGGATTTTTATTTATTCTTTCAGAACATTTAAATTATAGTTATGAAGTCAAAAATAAAGCTTAGTTTTAATTATTTAATAAAATTTACGAACATATAGACATTTAAAAGATTTATTTCTTACAGATTTCTCATATTATTTAAATACATTATTCTTGATGAATGATGTAAAAGAGCAAACGATATTGCTGATTTCATTTCAGTTACTTTTTTATTTTTTTAAACAAATATGTGTTAAATATGTCTGTAATTCCTGTATAAATATAGATTTTCTTATTATTTTTATTTAACAAATTGCGAGTGAAACTTACAGTTAAATGCGTTAAAAATTCTTTTAATAATTAAAAATGATTGAAAATGACTTCTAATAACTAATCAACGTATGAGAAATTTTAGAAATAAAAATAAAATCCATATACAGTACTTTTATTTATACATTATTTCTATTTTAATTATGATTTTAAGAAAACATTGATAAATTAATATTTTTTAAATAATTATCATTAATAGTGCATATATATTTTAACTTAGGTTTTAATTCTATAGAATTTTTTAGTTTTTACCTATTGATATTAATTACTTAAAAGATTTTATATTATTTACCTAAACAATTCAAAGCAATTAAAATCCTATTTTTAAATAAAAATGCTTACCGGCTGGAAGCATATGTATCTAAACTTTATATATAATTATTAGCCGTTTTTCATTAGTGTTAATTAAATAAATAATTTTCCAATGATATTGTAAGAAGACAGTACAGATACATCTATGATAAAAAATAAACAAATCTAGATTAACGTTTGACATGTTTTAAAAACCTAATTATATTTAATTTAATATATATTTAACTTATCCAAAATTCAAGATATTTTTTCCTCATTAGATAAATAAATGATAACAAATTTTTGATTATCTATTAAAATAAGTTCCTCTGATTTTAAATATATATAATTTATGTACATTTAAACTAAATATTTTAAGCATCATTAAGTACTTAATTATAAGTATAAATAATTAACATGTAAATTTCAAGTATATTTAAGTATCTTAAAATGATATATATTTTAAATATATTAAACTTATTTAAATAAGATAAGAATTTTAAATATAGCTAAATTAAGTGTATTTATTATATAAGTATTTTAAGTATTTTCTTAATTAAGTGTATTTAAATTATATTTAAATTAAATGTATTTAAATTAAATAAGCGTATTAAGTACATTTAAATTAAAAGTTATCCTAATTAAGATAATTAAATATGTTGAGATTTTCCTTTTAAATTCACTGCTGAATCTCATTAATATTATGTCTTATTAATCTAAATAGTTAACCCTAAATTCTAAACACTTCAATTTTTAACTAAATTTCTGAAGGTAGTTACGAAATATTTATGTTAGCATATAGTATACTAAAATAATCAATATTCATCACCCATTCAAATTATATTCTTTAATAATTACCATTTGATCGAAATCATAAAACAGAGCCGTGGTCCCTTAAAAGTAATTACAACATTCCAAAATGTGCTTTTGAAATTATAACTTTGGCAATAAGTATCTTCTATTTCTCAATAATCTCGTTTTATTGCGAAAGATGCGGACCATACTAATACCTAGAAACACGTTCCCAAAAGTTCCTGAAAACTCTAAGATAAGACTTAAATATTAAGTCTTGTTCCGAAAACTAGCTTATCTTCCTTTCACCTCCTGGCTACATTCGAATTTAATTTTTCCCAAGTTTCATATATCAAGGCGAATAACTGATTAAGATTACCCCCGTTCACTTGAGGAACGGGTTTGGTGGAACCATTTCGAAGGCCTTTTATCGTGTTACGCTGCTGCACAAAAATACCGACAAACGAGTTTCAAAACCATTCCCTTGTTCTAGAGCACTGGCCAATTTCAGCAGTCTTTTGATCCTGCATTGGCACTCTGGGACTAGCTGGTTGGGCTCAGAGCTAATTACTGGTGTGTAATGACTTCAGAAAAGCATTACTCTTGGTTGGAAATTCAAATACGGCTGTAACAATGGATGCGAAGGCGACGCCATGTTGGTTTTTCCTCTGGGAGCGAGGCTAAATCCTTTACCACAATGTGTTTCGGCAGCGTTTGTTTTGCTATCTCAGCTGGAACAGAACGACATGGTTTGAGATTACAAAAAAAAATTTTTTTTTTCGTTCTTTTTATTAAGAGAAAGATATTCTTTCAAAAAGAAATATTGGTTTTTGATAAACTTTTAAACATATATTTATATTCTATTGCTTCTTGAAATGAACTGAATTTTTTTATTTGTGCTTTCTTTACTATAAATATGCTAGAAAAAAACATTATTCTAAAAAACATTTTATTATAATAAACATAAAACATTATTCTAAAAAAACATTTTATAATAATAATAATAGTAAAACAGATTTTGTTGTTTTTCAAATTAATGGTTTAGCAATTATTTTTTTAACTTTAATCTGAGCAGAATGACATGTTTCGAGATTACAAAAAGAAGTTTTCTGTGTTCTTTTTATTCAGAGTAAAATATTATTTCAAAAATAAATATTGGTAGATATTTTTAAAAAAATGTATACTCTTTTTCTTATAGAGATGCTAAATAATTAAACCTTTGAAATGTCCTGTTTGTTATGTCTTTGTAATAAATATGCTAGAAATATGGCTACTAAAAACATTATTCTAAAAAACGTTTAATAATAATAATTAAAAAACAGATGTTGTTGTTTTTCAAATTAACGGTTTAGCTGTTAATTTATTTTTTTAATCTTTAATCTGAACAGAATTACATGGTTCAAGATTACAAAAAGAATTTTTTTTGTGCTCTTTCTATCCAGAGAAAAATATTCTTTCAAAAAGAAATATTTGTTTTTGATATAATTTTTTTATATGTATTCTATTGCTTTTTGAAATGGTAACTACTTAAACCTGTTAAGTTTTCTATTTGCTTATTTTTTATAACCAATATGCCAGAAATAATGCCACTAAAAACATTTTTTCTAAAAAAAACATTTATTATTTAAAAGACATTTTGTTGTGTTAAAATTAGCGGTTCAGATGTTAATTTTTTTTTTTCATTCTTTAATCTGAACAGAACAACATGGTTCAAGATTACAAAAAAAAATTTCTCGGTTTTTTTTGTGTGTGCTCTTTTTATTTAGAGGATATTATTTCAAAAAGAAATGTTGGCTTTTGATACATTTTTTAAAATTTATTCTGTTGCTTCTTGAGATGGCAACTACATAAACCGTTGACTTTTTCTATCTGTTATTTCTTTATCATAAATTTGCTAGATATAATGATGCCAAAAACCTTTTTTCTAAAAAGAACATTTAATAATTATAATAATAAAAACAGATTTTGTTGCTCTTAAAATTAGTGGTTTAGCTGCTATTTTTTTTCTTTCAATCTTTAATCTGAACAGAACGACATGGTTTAAGATTACAAAAAGAATTTTTCTCGGTTCTTTAATGTTCTTTTTATCCAGTGAAAGATATTTTTTCAAAAAGAAATGTTGGTTTTTGATAATTTTTTTTAAAAAAATATATATATTCTATTCCTTCTTGAGATGGCAACTGCATAAACGGATTTTTTTATTTGTTATTTCTTTACAATACATATACTAGAAATATGGCAACTAAAAACATCATACTAAAATCATTTAATAATAATAAAAGTTTAGCTGTTAATTTGTTTAAATCTTTAATCTGAGTAGAACGACATGGTTCGAGATTACAGAAAGTCTTTTTTTCTGCTCTTTTTATTCAAAGAAAAATATTTTTTTCAAAAATATTTCTTCTTGAAATGGTAACTACTTAAACCTTTGAAGTTTTCTATTTGTTTTTTCTTTATATCAAATGTGCTAAAAATAATGCTGCTAAAAATCTTTTTCTACAAAAAAACATTTAATATTTAAAAGACATTTTGTTGTTTTCAAATTAGCGGTTTAGATGTTGATTTTTTTAAATCTTTAATTTCAACAGAATGTCATGGTTTGAGATTACAAAAAGAATTTTTCTTATTTTTTCTTATGTTCTTTTTATTCAGAGAAAGATATTCTTTCAAAAAGAAATATTGATTTTTGATATATTTTTTAAATATATATTCTATTGCTTTTTGAGATGGTAGCTACTTAAATCTTTGAAGTTTTCTGTTTGCTTTTTCTTTATAAAAAGTATGCAAAAAATAATGCTGCTAAAAATATTTTTCTGAAAATAACATCTAATAATAGTAAGAACAAAACATATTTTGTGGTTTTTAAAATTAGCCATTTAGCTGTAATTTTTTTTCTTTGATCTGTAATTTCAATAATAAAAACCCATGCATCAGAAAAGAAAAGAAAAGATTTTTTTTTCCTCCTAATTAATTGAAAATTTAAAATGCATTTCTTCCAAATAAGAAATATTTATTGAAAAATATAAAAACCTAGAATGCTGCTTTTGTATCTTAACGTTTATTTACTGTTTTATAGAAGTTACTGTCTGTATCCAAACGTTATTCTAATAATTTTTAGTTAAATAATTTACTATAGAATGGAAGTTTTACTTTTTATTATTTGTTGTAATAAATAATCTTAAGCATGTAATAAGAAATTTAATATATTCTAAACTAAATATTCTGAAACATTTTTTAGAATATATTGGGTCGTTCGAAAAGTAATTTCGTTTTTTCTCGACAAAGGATTTAATTGTATTTTTTTATTCCAACTTCACACTTAAGACGTATAATCATTGTATGTTTTGAGAGGTGATATAACAATACTTGTTTGTGAAAACGTTCAATTGATTTTGCGCAGTAGTTTTTGGTAGATGCCCTTTTAAATAGGGAAAGCAATAAGCAGCAATTTCGTCATATTTCACTTTTTTCCTGTAGGAAAGGTAAAAATGCTGTTCAAGCCAGAAAGAAATTAACCGATGTGTATGGAGAAGATGCGTTGACAATACGACAGTGTCAGAACTGGTTTACAAAATTTCGATCCGGCAATTTTGATGTCGAAGATGCACCACGTTCCGGATGGCCGGTTGAAGCTGATAAAGACACGATAAAGGTAATAGTTGATGCAAACCGGCGAACAACAACACGTGAGATTGGTGAGAGTTTAAATTTATTGAATTCAACTGTTTATGACCACCTGAAAGGCCTGGATTTAACCTCGAAGCTCGATATTTGAGTTCTCCATGTCCTCACGGAGAGAAATTTGTGTTGCCGCATTGAAGTCTGTGATTCGCTCCTCAAATGTCACAAAAATGATCCACTCCACCATATTATCCAGATCTGGTTCTTTCAGATTATTATTTGTTCCGGTCAATGCAAAATTTTTTGGACGGTAAAACCTTAGTCTCAAATGAAGACGTCAAAAATCACCTTGGATTAGTTTTTTGCCAGCAAATACCAAAAATTTTATGAGCGTGGAATCATGCCTCTACCAGAAAGATGGCAAAAGGTTTTGGATCAGAATGGGCGATATATAATTTAATAAAATAATTATTCATTATACGAGGATCGTCTTTCATTTTCACCAAAAAAAACGAAATGACTTTTCGAACAACCCAATATATTCTTGATGAATTTCTTATAGAGTTTCAAATTATATGATACACAGAGAAGCATCATTTTTCCAACCGTTGTTGATTTCATTTTTCATTTTTATTTTTTTATTATTAAACCAACAATTTTGGTATTTTGGTAGTCATGAAACACAACAGATTACTTGAAGGTAAAAAATATATTTTTTAGCATTTTCAGTTAATATTTGGCTAAACTTTTTTAAAAAAATATTACCATTAATCTTACTTAAATAATAATATTGTTGTTGTTAATATTAATGCATTTTATGCATACATTGATCTTTTAGATTCAATTTTTTTTATTCCCTGGAAATTATTCTTTAGAACTTTTTAACGTATTTAGTGAAATATTTAAGAATTTTTTGTTTTGTTTTCCGATATGTAACAGAGGGAAAAAATATTAGGTCAGAAAGACTCGATTATCCTTTTGATCCAAAAAGAGGAAAAGGCATTTCGCTATTAAAAGAGGGGTGTTTTATTACATACACTAATGATTATTGCACGTGGAAGTAAACTTAGTACTTTTCTTGATCAAAAATATTTATTTTCATATTATATAGTTAAAATTATACATACTTTGATGATAGGTTGTTGTCTAACGAATTTGGCCTCCTTTTACTTGAAAATAATCGGGAGAAATTTTAAAAATGTTTTTCAAAATAATCAGTTGCATCTGTTTTCCATCTAGTTGGAATAAAAGGATATTTTATTATTATTATTTTTTATTTCTGAGGGACGAAAAAAACACATTTTCGATGAAAAGAATTTACCTAATTTTTAAGCTGTTTAAAATGGCATTTTATTGTAAAACAGCCGTCGTCAAACTTTTAGTCTTTTTCTAACCTTAATCTAACGATAAAATTAAAATTAATTAACTTTTTCTAACGATAAAAATTAAAAATATTACACTTAAAACGACACAAAACAAAATAATAATAGTTCCTTCTTTATAAAAAAATCTAAATAATAATGCATTTTTGAGATAGAATATGGAAACAGTTATTGTATCTTAATTTTGAATAATATATAACTTTTTAAATTTCTGATGGCAATGCTCTCCAAAGAAAAAATTCTGATATGAAACATATTTTTCTGAAGGATATATTCCATAACGTACAAAAAAAAAACTTTCAAAGCCATAAAGCTTTTTTATTTGTTAATCCATCTTAACGATAAGATTAAATTTGTCATAAATTGTTAAAAATGGTTAAATTAAGAATGTATAGAGATTTCTTAAGAATATTTTTAAATTTTTCTTTTCCTATTTCCGAATTAAAGTACTATAAATATGTACTCAAGATTATTAAGTATTAACAAATGAATACCTCATTTTATATCAGAATCTAAATTAAAGAGTTTTGTGAATAAATGCATAATAAAATATGTAAATTATTAGATTATTTGATATATTTTTTAATTTTTCTTATATATAAATAAAGCTCAATATTAATGTGTATGAATTTGAATTTAAAGACATGTATTTTTGTTTTAATATTAAATTAATTCCCATCTGCTCTCTACTGCTTGATAAATTAGTATGCAAATTGATAGCAAACATTAGTCTAAATTACCCGACAAAAAGACCACAGATGAAAAGCAAACGAAGTTAATATTCATTTATTTTTTGTCAACAAAACATTTATTTAGAATTTAAAAACATATTTATTTAGTGAATTATTTTTTAGAAACAAAAACATTTTAAAATAAATTTAATTTTTTATCAAAATAATTTTAAGTAAATGACTTTTTAAAATTCTTAAATGAATTTTTATTTTCAATCGATTTTTCCTGCATTCATTTGTAAGAAATTTATTTCTGTCATTACAGGTTTAAAAAACAAAACTAAACTAAGCATTAATTTATAAATAGAGAACTACGATATAATTTCTCTATTATAATTTAATCTGACTTAATTAATTAATCATTATTTAAGAATAACTACAAAAGAAAATTGGTCAGTACATTGGTTAAGAACTCCGATATATTTATTATTATGGAAATTGAAAAAGGAAAAAAAATCAATACTTAAAACGAATATTGAATTGATTTCTTCAGATTGCTTACTATCATGTACAATAAATTTTATGTAAATGCTTGGATTTTTTAACAGGGGAATTAGGCTTGATTAAAATAAGAATTTAAATATAGTTTTTTTTTTCTTCCATTAATTCTTATTTTACTCTGAAAGAAATTGTAACATCATATCTTCCAAAAAATAAACTATGTATGCTCCTGAAATGATTTAAGAATAGACATAATATATAAAGTATATATAAAAATAAGTACTTGTAAATCTTTTTATTATTTTTGAAATGTATGAATTATTTGTATTTTTATTTAAAAATCATGATTGTATTGTTTTTTAAAATTATTTACAGGACTTTTAGTTAATAAAAAAGAATTACTTATTGTTTAAATTTCTAAGATTAATATCGTCTGGTAAATGAAAATAAATGATTTTTTTTGTAAATTATGTCGACTAGATATTTTACTGGGTCCCGTGCAATTGAGCACGTTACCCAGTTTGAAATTAAGATCGTTTGCTTTTGTTACTTTTAAAATGATAATATCCAACATTAATCTTAATCTGTGTATTTATTAAGATTTGTTATATTTCTTTGTTCGTATTTGATTGATTTTAAGTCACATCATTTTCTTTGCTCAATAATTTATAAACACATATATATTACTTCAATATTTTTCCAGACCAATAATTTACTATAAAATCAATAAATAGGGCTAATGTATCTGGAAGAAAATAAATCCCACTTATAATATTTTTTAGAAAGCTGTATTAAATTTCAAATCATTTTGTATTAAAAATCTTTAAAATCAAGTATTATCAAAATATATTAACTATATTTCATTATCTTATCCTAAAGATGTATTTAAATATTTAAGAAAAATATGTTGACACTATATATTTAAATATATGGCCTTTTTTCTAAATTCAAATGCAGATTTTCATTACTATAATTGAAAAATAACACATTATTTACAGTTTTTATTGTATTTCTTTGTTTTCATTCTATAACTTAGAAACATCTGCGAATATCAAAGCCATAATATTTAATAAGATGGTTGATTTTCCTGTTAAATAACTTCCTCTTAATTAAAAAAAAATAAAACAATCAATTATAAAATATTTTAATGTCAAATATTTAATTGCAGAAATTGAATTACTTGGATTTACGAATATATATATAATGATTTGAATATTAATGTGAAAAACAGCAATTATTTGATGTCAAATGTGTATTGAATGTTATTCGTAAACTACATTGCTCATGAAATGATGTTTTGATTATACGCCTGTTGATGTTTTGTATCCTGTGAATTGTTACAAACTATTTTTGCACTTCGCTATATATTGCACGCATTTCTTCATTTTCTTGCATATGCAAATAAAGCCCTTGTTACATTCAACTCTTCGATAACATGATTGATATTTTCAGATTTGTACTGAAACTGTACTAAAAGAAGATAATGCATTTGCCCCAATCATATGAACATAATAAAAAAAATTGTCTTTTATGAAGCATATTCAAATCATGTTATGGGAAAACCATAAGAACATAACAGCATGTTGCAGATGTAAAGGCTGTATTCAGATCGTAATTTCTACTTATTGCATATGCAAAAAACACCTTGGTACATTTGACCTTTCTATAACATGGTTGATTATCATTATTTTTCTGAATGGAAATAACACATCACAATCCAAAAAGCATAACAGCAAAATTTGTTCTGTATGAAATCATGCTCAAATCATGTAATATGAAAATCACAATATTACAACTCCATGTTGTTGTAGGAACCATTGTACTAATGTTGCACAAAATCTGCGGAAATAAAAAAAAATTTCATTACTTATTCTGAAAAAGGATATTTTAAACTCTGGTGATTCACCTTTTACTTGCGGTTACTTAATACAGGATTGGATGTGTGTAAACAACATCTTAATGTTCTTTTTTCATTAAAATACATTGCGTTTCCGACAAAATAAAGAAAACATATCGGTTTCGCGATTAGAGGACTCTAAGTTTGGAACCTCAACTTCCGAAAGCTCGAATATACGCAAGTAAGAAAACAATTTTTTACCGATATGTAAGTGTTCTCGCTGGTATAAATATTAAACAGATTTAGTATTGCCCGACCTATTTGTCCTCGTTAACTGACCATGGTTAAACTTAAAAGATCTACCACAAAATATTCTTTGAGTTACTTTAAAAAAATTTAAACTTCAAATAAGTTATAAAATTCAAATTTTCAAATAAATGATAAAATTATTTTCTTTGTTATTATAACTTGTTCAAAAAATATTGAAGATTTAATTTATGAGAAATGTTTGTTAATTGTTTTCTTTGTTCTTTCTACTACAGGAATTGCGATAATATTTCTATTACATAAAAGGCACATGTTAGGAAAAAATAATTCTATTTTCTTGAAACCTTGATGTCATGTAGTTGCTGTTGTTGTTGAATACATTTTACTACCAGAGGTATAAAAATTGATTTAAATTGATTTGAAAGCTTAAAAATATTTCATTAACAATTAAGTTAATTCAATTTTATAAAAACATTATTTTACAGATTATTTATTTTATTCATCTCTTATTATCAAAATTTTATATAGCTTGGCTTGAAATATATATACCATTTGTGTAGCTACATTTAAAACATACCCTAAGATTTATTGTGCTATAATGTGTACTCGAAATTATTATAGTGAATAAAAAATTCTTTGCAAGTATTTAAAAATTAGTATTTAAGTATTAACGGTATCGGTTTCAATTTTAAAATAATAAAAAATTGGTATTTAAGTATTATCGGCATCGGTTTCAATTTTAAAGGAATAAAAATCGATATTTAGAATATTATCGGTATCGTTTTCAATTTTAAAATAATAAAAAATCGGTATTTAGAGTATTGTTTTATCGGTATTGATATTATTTTTTCAGAGTTTTTTAAATCATTTTTTTTTTATTTTCTAATTCAAAATTCCATATTTTTGAAATCAACTTTTAGTTGAGTTTTTCTTACCATAATTTTATTGCACGAATTCAAAAGAAAAAAAATCATTACAGAAAATCAATACCAAAAAGTTTTGATTATTAATTTTAAATAATCAAAGTTAAGGGCATTATTATTATTAATTTTAATAATAATGACTTATTATTAAACTAATGTAGATGAAGAATCTGAGTGATAATTAATATTAATATTAATTTTTCATAAGAAAATAAAAAAAATAATATTCAAAACTACATATTTTTCTATGCTAATATAAAACTGCTATCTTTTTAGTAGTTAAATAAATAAAAAATATCCGAATTTAAAATAAATATTGAAAATATATATGTAATATCCATTAATTCCACTATAATTGGTTGAACTATAATAATTCCATTTAATATAAATATATATATGCTAATTTTCAATATTTTATATTTATTATTTTATTTTTTACTTATCATAAATGGCATCATCAACTTTCTATGCATATATTGTCACTTTCTACCGTTTATTAAAAACCAAACTTCATTTTTCATCTTAATTTGCTACAAAGAATTATAAATACTTATCGAACTCTTAACTGCGTGTGTGGAAATATGTGTTCGATGTTGAAATAAGCACTGACACAAATTGAATGTGTGCACTATTCTGCTTATTTGTTGTGCAGTATCAATAACCATATTTAATTTTACCCAGTAATAATAATAATGTTTTCAAGAACTTGTCTTTGTGAAAGCAAATTAATGGACTCTAAAACACACAATTAAAATGAAACGCATTATGATTGTATCTTAATACTAGGTGTTCTATGTGTTTCTCCGTGTGGTGTCTGAAACGCTAATTGTCTATGTTGCAAGAAATAACAACACATGTAAACTTGACACTTGATAACTGGTTCTGTGTTTCGCTCTTCACTTCTTTTCAGTGACGGCATGCATCTTTTGCTACCCCGACCTACGGTCATTGTTGTGCAATTAGTGTTATCACATTATATGATGTCTATGTATTGTACTCAAAATGTTGGCAACAGTGTGCAAAATTGAAGCCTATGATCAAACATTTTGCCATGTGTTACAAGTTTATACTAATGTTTCTAAGTCAATAAATGATCTGTATGTTTGACAAATAAAAACTGTTCTTTATTTCAGCATTTCCAAAATTTTCACTGGTACATTATTTTAACAAGCTTAACAAAAGGTGAAATGTTTAAGAACGTTATAAGGATCCAGGACGAAAATTCAAAGAATGATTTGCCACATTGAAGAAAACAGAGATCTGTTTAGATTTAAAGAACACTATCTACAAGAGTAGCTCTACAAATGCATATCTGCTTTTTCTGTTATTTTTGTGTTTGTATATACCATTTTTTTATTTTTTGGTGTTTCACTTTATTATTATTGTTTCTGCCCTCGTCCCTAAATTTTTCTTTTTAATTTTTTCAATATTTCTCAGAAATTTGTAATTTCAAACAAACTATAAGTATGTTTTTGTGAATTAGCATAAGTCTTCAGTTTATCTCCAATTGTTAACTTAATTAGACAAAGTCACTTTCCATTTAAATTTAAAACAGCTCACTGCCTCCAGCTTTGTTTAATTCAAAACTAAAATCCCCTATTATTATTAAATTCTAACCAATAATTGTGTGACGTCTAACAGCAGTCACTTTTATTATATCTTCCACTTCAAGCTCATTACACTGTTTAAATAACCAGGTGGTTATAGTTGCAGGGGCATGAAGCGGTGTTGTGTGTGAATGTCACAGTTTCTACCCCGTTACTGATTGTCTATCTAGCAACGCTGATGCAGACAACAATGTATCTCAAACCTACAATGCGAGCATAAATGAATCCCACAATCCAGAACAAAACATAACGAACAAATTTTCACTGGTACATTCTATTTTTATCATCGAACAAGTTTTACAAAAGAGGAAATGATTAAGAACATTATAATCTGTGTGTCTTCTGAATGTCACAGATTCTACCTCGTTACTGATTGTCTGTCTAGCAACGCTGAGGCAGACAACAGTGTCACTCAAACCTACAATGTGAGCAAAAATGAATCCCACAATCCAGAACAAAATATAACGAACTTGAACAAAGTGTAAATCAGAAAGCCATAGGAATAACTTAACAGCTGTGTAAAAGAAAGAAAAAAAGAGTGACATTATTGTCTGCCTCAGGGTTGCTAGGAAGACAGCTAATAACGAGGTAGAAAAATATGATCTTTAACCGCCTACTGAAAATACACATATTATAACAATAACCTGTAAGCAACAAATCATACAGCTAGGGTAATTAAATGTGTAAACCAATGATATTTTAAAACAGAAGATAACTTCGAAATAAAATTGTAAAATTAATGGAAATGTATTTTCTAGATTATTAATACTTACGTTTCACTTGAAATTCATACTTGTAAGAATAAATTTTTTAATTGATTTTTTTTTCAATTTCTTCTAATATACTAGTTTTGAAGTTTCGTTCACTTTTATACTTTTTTACTACACCACATATGTTTTTTAATCATCTTTAAAACTTAATTATTAATTAATAGATCAATTAAATTCTCGTACTATTTGTGAAATCTGGTAATAAATTCAAAAGGCAGGAGAGGTTCAGATAAAAAATTATATGGGATATCATTCAAATTAATGTTTCTAAAATTATTTCTACAAATTCATGATATTTATTTTAATGTGTCATAACATTTAACACTAAAATATATGCAAAATTATGCCGGGTTTATATTGGACCAGTTATAAGCCGGCAAATAGGCGCGCATGCGTAGAAAAGGCTAAAAAGTGCCGTTCAGTTGATGGCAAGTAAATGCCCCGCTGGGACAATTACAAGCCTCTGTATTGTATTTATTCTTACTAGGCATAGAGGTTTGTAGAATTTGGCGATGTTTTTGGCGAGAAAAAACTCATGATTTATCAGATTAATTCTGACATTTTTTGCTCTTTCTGACGTGAAGTGGAGTCCTTTTTTTCATTTTAATGTCCATTTCTTCTCAGTTTTTCAAATTTAGGTATATAAACATGTTTTTTAAAAATTTTAATAGATTTGTAATTAAATTTTAATAGACTTATGTAGATGTTCATCATTTTAATATGATGAACAGTGAAAAAAATATTCAGGGATGCCAAAAAAGCAATCTACAGCCAAGCATGGAATGTTTGAATCTAGCGTATGAAATTATATCAAACATAAATCAGTCCCTTTCTACACATGTGTTGCTTATTTGCCGTCTTATAACTGAACGAGTGTAAACCCGGCAATAAAAAAAGTATTTCTTTAAAGCATAGTAATGAAAGATTTTTTTATAAACAATTTTTAATGTTGTGCTAATCTTCGCTTAAAAATTAGAAAAACTTTATTTATTTATATATATTTTTAAAATTATGTAATGAAATATTTCGATATTTCAATGTTTTAATTCAATTTTCAAAACTATGATAGTTAATCAATTTTTTCTCGCCAAATATCTGCCAAATTCTACAAACGCATGCGCAGTAAAAAAAAATATACAATACAGTGGCTTGCAGTTGTTACGTCGAGACAATAACTTGCCATTGACCGAACAGCATTTTTCGGCCTTTCTACGCATGCGCAAATCTACTTGATGGCTTAGGATTGGACGAATGTATTATTCCATATAAGAGTTACATTTACAAATACAGTGTCAGAAATCTCTCTAAAAGGGTAAGCCAACTTAATTCTAAATTTATTAAAATTTTGATTTTCTGAATCTTTGTAAAATTGGAATAATTATAATAAGTAATTATTACTTGAAATTAATTATCACAATGAGAATTAACCAAATAATATATATATATTGACGTCATAAGAGATAAACAAAAAAAAACTACAAGAAAATCTTTGCAATCAAATGAGTAATTATAAATACATGAATGAATTTGCTCAAAAAACACTATAATGCATCCAAAATAAATTATATATTCCTTTATTGTGACGCCATATCTTAGACGTAAATACTAAAAAAAATGAAATGACGTAATGGATTTTGGAGTTTGCAACGGTTTCGGAAATTAAACAAAATATTTAAATAATCTGAAATCAAATAATACATAGTATAAATAAATAATAAAGCTGTCCATAGTGACGTCATAATTTATAATAAATAAATGTCAAATTTTGAATAGGAATTATGAATAAAACCTGCAATATTTTGAAATGATGACATTGATTATAAATTTGTAGTGAAATATAATTCTCTGTCAGTGCAAAAAATGTTTTTAATGGATCTCTTGCATATGACGTCACAACCAATGACACGTGACCTGTCGGCAGTAAATCTGAAACAGCTGATCAAAAGGTTTGGTTGATGGATTTTATGTTTACTCGTTATTCAGCTGCATCGTTTTCAATTTTTGATACATCGATACTTTCAAAAGATATTCTCATCAAAATAAAACTGAATATATGTTGGAAATTAACTTTTTTAATGAATATAGGGGAACTTTTCCATATTAGAAAAGAAGAATAAAAGTTTGTTTGCCACAATATTGTAATTTATTGATTTTTACGGAAGTTATTGGAAATGGAAAATTAGAGGTTTGATTAAAGCCAAGTATAGAAGTTAGTTTATAATGTATAAAGTTTGGATAATCTACGAAGTAATAATGTAAGTAAAGCTTTTCTTATCATTTTTTAAAAATTGATTATATTTATTATTGCTAGTTTAAAAACTTGCTAATTAGATTACCACTGTGATTAGGCTTACGATATATCTTGTATTCTGAAATGATTATATAATTAGTTAATTATGAAATAACTAACTATATAACTCTTTAAAAATTGAATCAGTTTATTACAGATATACGAAGTAATACTGTAACATAAAATGTTTATAGAAAATTTTGTATTCTTAATGAATGATTATACTTTGAAAACAAAAGCCAATAGAAGTTTATGACAGTTTTGAATTAAATTATTCTTTTAATTTATTTGATGATAAAATTGTTATTTGCAATTTTTTAAAGTATTAAAAATGTGAAATCTCAGATAGCTGATCTATAAATTTTAGTACAAAGCAAATTCAAGAATTGATAACAAATTACAACGAATCGTATATCAAATCGTAATTATCATGACATAACATGATATTGCTTTGAGAATGAGGTTTTCAGGCTTCAACAAAATACCGTAGGTGAAAAAATATTAATCTGCACGAGCATCTCAAAAAACCTGCTTTTAATAACGCGTTCCCATCGCATTTACAAAAGCTGTGATTAAAAAAATACATAAGTGAATGATTACAGCAAATAAAACCTAGAAAAATATCATTTTGATCACGTGATTAAATGAAATGGAATAAACAGGAAATGTGATATTTTTTAAGCAATAAATGCGAGACAAAGATCGTTTGGATGCCTTGCAATTCTAAAGTGATTCATTCGATGAAGCGATCAAAATGAATAAAAATATAATTCAACTGGCCCGAGCACGTGGTGCTTGGTAGTTCAAGAAATTATGTTCTGACATGATTCATTGAAATGTGTATAGCAGATTTTACATTTTCAAACCGCTTATTTAAAATGGAAATTCAATAAATATAAATGGATGCAATAAGAAACAAAAATGAAGATTCATAATTTATCTAACACATCATTCCAACCTAATTACAATTCAAAAGCATGTACAGTTATAAAAAAAAACCTCTGTGAATTGTTTATAGAGTGATAAGGATTCAAAACAAATAATTTTAAAGCAAGGATCACAGATTCTTATAAAATTCTTGCGTTGAAATCTGATGCCAAAAATGTTATCTAAAAACCTGTAGAGCAGATCTTAAGCTATATTACTCTTATTAACCAAATGGTGAGCCTATTATTGTTTTAAAGTAATAACTAATTTTCTAATAAACAAATTTTCTTTGCTTATCCTCAAAATTTACGCTTTATAGGTGATACTCATTAAAAAATTCTGACATAAGCATTTACTATTTGCTTACAATTTTGTTATCTTAAATATTTACGATCTGCATGTTACATTATTGCTATAAGGATTTACGATCTGCCTATTACATTATTGTTATAAGGATTCACGATTTGCCTATTACATTGTCATAAGGACTTACGATTTGCCTATTACATTATTGCTTTAAGGATTTACGATTTACCTATTAAATTATTGCTTTA
>JAOUZG010031332.1:2517640-2530180 GCA_026289955.1 Argiope argentata
CAACTTGTCTATATTGTCGTGAGGGTATACAATTTTTGCATGTTTATTTTAAAGGGGCAATATAATTTATATGCATATTTTACATACGAAGGAATGCAAGCTGATGTTTTCGCTCTTCCAACGTATTCTTTTAATACTCTTGAACCACTTTATGCCAATGACCATTGTTACTACTAGAAAAGATGAATATAGAATATAATTTCCCTAGTGCTTACCCGATTTATTTTTATTCTTTTAAAACTCACTCACATCAATAAAAGAAAGGAAAATGAAATTCTCAAAAATTTGGCTAAGCAAATCGGAATTGAAATCCATTCCACAACACTAATTTTGTGTACCCATAATGCATCGCGTCCACCATACTCTCGAACCGAGTAAAGTAGAATTCATTGCTGATTCCTAACTGCACAAGTCCCACGTTTATCATTCAGCAGATCTCCATCGGGGTGACAGGTTTAATGCGCATGAAACTCGGCCCCCATAACACAGATTTTAATCATCCCTCGCAGCCAGATTCGAAATAACTGTGAATCCGAATGTCATCGAAGCATGGTAATGGAATGAATAGTTTATATAAAGATGTGCGACTGTAATTCGCTTTATTCGAGACGAACAGCAGAAGAGGTGTCAGTTTACGGATGAGGGGTCTTCAAAACTCATTCTATTCAAGGCTTATCTGGTCTTATTTTTAAATACAAAGCGTGATTTAACAACTGAGGTTTTCTGTTTTCAACATCCGAAGTTGGAAAGGGTTCAATTCAGTCGAGAAGTTTGTTATAATTCCAGACGGAAGACAATCACTGGTTAAGTTTGGTTCGCTAGTTTTAAGTTCATTGTACAGAATATGAATTTTTATTTTGATGAAGTAGTCAGATGTGAATATTAAAAAATAAATCAGACTTTGAAACTTTTCGAAATGCTCATGAAAAATAACCTTTATCTTGTTACGAGTTTGGTGGTGTTAACAAACTCTAGACATTGCTTAGAAGCTGTCTAAAATGAAATATTCCGGTTAAATTAGTACATTATACCTTTATCTTGTGTAAGAGTTACATTAAGACTATTTTTGAAATTAGATCGTGCTGTGTAATCTCGGTAATGCAAATATAATTTCCTGAATTTCGCTTGAAAACATCTGAACACATTTAACTGAAGTGGGTTTAAAATGTTTACATAAATATTGTTAGTATAAATTGATGAAGATAGCGTTTTAATAGAAGGCTTCAAAACAGATTTGAATGATGGTACTTTCTTTACACTGAAATGATCTTAGTAAAAATAATTTACTTCTTTAATTTTATGAGTATATTTAATTTATTTGGGAAAGCAGATATGATGAGTTTAGTATTCCATTCTGGTCTTTTAAATTATAAAAACTCATAATAAAATAAATATTAATTCTATTTAAAATTATTTTCACATTTACTATAATAGACGAAATTATATTGTCCAAAATTTTAAAAAAAATTGAAATTGGAATACCAATTGGTCCAAACGATATTTCTCTATTCAGATTTTTTTGAAAGAATAATATAAAATTTAATATAACGTTGCTAATAGCAACACAAATGTAAATAAATTTAAAAAAATAATTATATAAATTCATAATGCAAACTTTCTATATATAATTAGGTATTAAGACAAGTTTAATTTAATATAAATAAAAAAGAATAAAATAGAGATTTTTATAAATATGATCCTAATTTTTATTGAAATGTAAACACAGTAATATTAATAAAATCCTTTAAATTAATTTTTATTTTTTTAATTGCCATTTTTATTTGAAAAATAAAGTTTACCAATAATTAGATGCGGATGTGGATAATTAGATACAAAAAAATCTTTTGCACTCAGTGTTTAACATTAGATTGCGTTTGTTGTTTATCAAATAATTATATTAATTATCGGAAAACAGCAAATAATTGCATTTTTAAACAATTGGTATACTAACCCAGGATATTTACATAATGAATATATCTAGTAATCCTTTGTCCATTGTTATCATATATTATACTGAGATAATATGAAAACTTTATCTATAGGAACCTATTATTTGAAGTGAATTAGAAAGTTACGATAATGAAACCCTTCTATAGAATCAAGAAGATTTTAAAATGTATATATTTATTTAGCATATATTTAAATAATACAAGCTAACCCATATAAATTTAGTGAACGGTTTTACCAACCAAAATAAAATAAATAAATTTGTCCTTTCTTAAATTAAAAATAGCAAAATTTTTTTTCAAAAGCTTTCTGTATTAAAACTTATTGAACCTAGAATCCTCATCATATGTAACGATCACTAAGGTTTAATTTATATTTACTTAAACTACATAGTGATTATAAAGTCAAATTAATAATAAATCAGAGTCACGTGCGTTACTTAAACTACATAGTGATTATAAAGTCAAAGTAATAATAAATCGAATAGTCATGTGCGTTAGTTAAACTAAATAGTGATTATAAAGTCAAAGTAATAATAAATCGAACAGAGTCATGTACGTAACTTAAACTACATAGTGATTATGAAGTCACACTAATAATAAATCGAACAGAGTCATATGCGCAAATTATAATAACAATGTAGCGTATAATTCTGAAGCTGATTTCTGATTATAATCTATGAATCGTTCAAAAATTCCATTAATATATTGCAATTCTCTTCGGTTAATACAGCTTGTTGTAGAACATAGTAGGGTTTATGTTATTCAATATACAACAATATTATACAATATTGTGTATATTGCTTAATATCATACACAATTATACAACATCCGCATTTATACTATATGGTCAAAGGTATTCGAATACCTATTAAAAAGTGACTCTGACGTTTGACGAAATGTTTGTGCAATTGAAAGCTGTAAAAGCGTTAGTAGAGGTAGCTTTAATTGTAAGCAAAGGAGCTAAGTGAGTTTGATCTTGGCAGTGCAGTGGGATGCCAATTTTGTGGGATATGAGTTCATGAGATGGTGGTTATTCTACAGAAGCCTAAATCCCCTGTGAATGTTGTAATCGGGCGAATTCATGGTCACGTGACAGACAAACAAATAAACCATTTCAGTTCAATTTTCAACAGTTCTGCGCATATCAGAATGTCTGAAAGCATTGTAGTTGTATGTTACGCTAGCCAAATAATGATTAAAACGTTTCTATTTTTTTAAAATTATATTGTTACAAGCGGGCAAGCGCCACGAAAGTACGTCGAAGTTGGCGACTTTTGACGAGGAGCTTCACACCAGCTGGTTTGATTTGGCGAAAAGAATAGTCTGATAGCCACTGGATCGTACGTGAAGCGCTGCTTTTTTTCTCGTGCTTTTGGGCGCGCTGCCGGTTGGTTATATAAGGGACGGGTAGCCGTAGTTCCAACAGTTAGTTAGTTTCATCTCGGAAGAGAAGCGTCTCACTGGACTAGCTGATTACATTTCTCACTTGTTATTAGTGAGCTGTGTTTACGTTTGCTGTTAACGTTGTGTTATTGAGATCGCTGCGATTTACTGTGTGGTGCTATACGATATCTGTTTTGCAGTCTGTTTTTATTGAGTGTAAGGCTTGAATTTACGCTGTAAGTGACCTGTTGACTGCTGGATTGTGTTTATCTGAAGTTTTACTTTATCAATTATCCTGTAATTAGCTGTAAATAAATTTGTTTGTGCTGTTCTCAAATAAAGTCCATTCAATCCGAACCCACTACGCTATAAGCGTTACAATATTTATAAAATTAAGAGAAATTTTAATACAATACATCAATGGGTCATGGGTCAAAGATTTCTTTATTTAAGAAATCTTTAAGAAATTCATTCACTTCCTCCCAAGTTAGCATTGTAGCGGTTGTTAGTTTTAAATTAAGAGATATTTTTGCAACAGAAGTTTGTTTGTTTACATTATTTAAATTTAGTTAAGATTTTGTTGGAGGAATGATATGTAATATTCATGCAAACATTATAAAAACTTCATCGCATGTTCAAAATTATCAGAAAATTTCATCAAATGTCCATAAAGACAATTAGAAATGCACTCTTGAATTTGTTTGACTGTCCCCATTCGTTTTTCACGGCAAATCGCTGACCGATTTTATTTTCATCACTCCAGAAGGCGAAGCATCGATTCAATGGCTCAGAGCTAACTGTCATTGGACTGGGGACATGTGGAAAAACTGTTCGTTGGAGTGGTGGATCTCCCTTTACAGTGAAGCGTTAGTCTTATAAGCCAGATAATATCTTTCGAGCTGAAGGGTCCCTTTTGCTTGATCGATATGTTACTCGGCTACAGGCCCAAATGTCACAGGTTCGTACCGCAACCTTCAAACACTACAACAGTTTGGAAGTTGGAGGGACGTGTCTGGTTGTGTGATGACCGGGAAACATCATTTTAATTGACTGCATTGTACCAGATGTGGTTTAGTAGTGGAAGCATAATAGAGTAGGGGTATTTCTCGTGATTTGGTCTTGGTCCGTTTGTTCCTTTGCTTGGAACTATGAATTCTGAGACGTATCTGGACGTTATGGACAATGATGAACTCCCAACTCTTTGGTGAAATTTTGGCGCAGCCCCATTTCTATTCAAGCAGAATAACTCCTACATTCATACATGGGGATTTCCACAGACGTGGTTTGAATAAATGAGTATTCGAATACTAAACTGGTCTTGTCTGAGCCCGATCTTAGTTCTGTAGAACATTTTTGAGGCGAATTAGAGCGCGAATCATGTAGCCAGCCTAATCGACCACCCTCACTGCAAGCACTCTCTTCAGCTCTGACGGACGCCTAGAAGTCCATTCCTATCAGAAACTGGTGGAATGTCTTCCCAGACGAATTCAGGCTGTTATTGATGCAAAAAGAGAACTAACATCATATAAATAAGCGCCTCAGTATGCTCTATGCCCATTTCACTGGGTATCCGAATACTTTTGGCCAGATGGTGAAGCAAATTATGGTAAAGTTTAATTTCCTTTTAAGCTATGTGTGGTAATTTTAGGACAACTGTGGGCATTAACGGCATAAATGTTTTTCGAAGAGCATGTTTATTCCTCAGTCAACCACCCCCACTGCAAGCACTCGCTTCTGCTCTGACGGACGACTGAAAGTCCATTCCTATCAAAAACTGGTGGGAAGTCTTCCTAGACGAGTTCAGGCTGTCATTGATGTAAAAAGAGAACTAACATCATATAAATGAGTGCCTCAGTATACTCTATTTCACTGGGTATCCGAATACTTTTGGCTAGATGGTGAATCAAGTTATGGTAAAGTTTAATTTTCTTTAAAGCTATGTGTGGTAGTTTTAGGACAACTGTGGGCATTAACGGCATAAATGTTTGTCGAAGAGCATGTTTATTCCTCAGTCGACCACCCTCACTGCAAGCACTCGCTTCTGCTCTGACGGACGCCCATATGTCCATTCATTTAGCCACCTATCAAAAACTCGAGTAAAGTCTTCTCAGAGGAGTTCAGGCTGTCATTGATGCAAAAAGGAGGACAAACACCATATTAATATCTGCCTCAGTAAGCTCTGTTCTTTTCACTGCGTATCCGAATACTTTTGGCTAGATAGTGTATAGAGTTATGGTAAAGTTTAATTGACTGTTAGGCTATGTGTGCCAGTTTTAGGCCAACTGCTGGCCTTAACGGCATTAATGTTTGCCTAACAACAGATGTTTATTCCTCAGAAGTATTGATGTCTTTTATGAATTTTTATAAACAAAAATGCTGTACTTATTAATAGATAGGGAAGGACCTAAAAGTAGTTAAATGCTGCGCCAAAACCAAACTGGTAACCTGCAAGTGTGTTTGTAATTTACGTGAAGAAAGTAACCCTATATCATCTCAGGTTATACAAAGTATAAACAAGAAGGAAATCTTATTTTGGCGAGCTATGTTATCGCCAATCCTTTTCCGTTAATCGATAAGTTCCAAAAATTTCACAGATAAAAATTTATATTTACGTTATGCAAGTAAAACTTTGTAAAATTTCATTTTAACTCACACCTATTATTCTATGGCAGATTCTCTAACATTAAACAAATACGAGGGCTATCCAGAAAGTAGATAACGTTTTGGAATAAAAAAATAAACAAAGTATAGGAAACAAATTTTATTATATACAGATGAAAGCCACACTCAAATACTACTTTTCTACATAGTCACCATTCAAATTAAGGCATTTATCGTAGCGATGTACGAGCTTGGAAATTCCTTCGTCGAAAAATTCGTAAACCTGCGCCTTCAACCACTTCGTTACCTCTTCTTGCAGCTGTGCGTCGTCATCAAAACGCTGCATGGCTCAAATCAAGTTCCGTTATTGTGAACTTTCGATTTTCACGGACTTCAGCATCGACTTTTTCGACAAGTTCGGCAGTCACTATGCTGGGTCTCCCACTTCGATCTTCGTCGTGAACATTGGTTCGGCCATTTTTAAATCTTATGACCCACTCCACCTTCAGTGATAATGTTGTCCCCATACACTTCACAAAGCTGCCGATAGATTTCTATCGGTTTACAGTTTTTTGCAGTCAGAAACCTTATTACTGCACGCACCTCGCGGGATTTTTAATTAACGCAGACATTTCAAACCGTCACAGTACCTGAACAGAGCACAGCACGAACCTCTCACTAGCACGGCTAGATGCCGACTGAGCTGCGCAACGCTCAGATCCCAAGATGGCCGCGCTAGCCCCGCCCCTAGCGGACACAGACGAAAACGTAATCTACTTTCTGGATAGCCCTCGTAATACAATTATCTCTGAAAATATTGAATTTGGAATGGATTCTTGGATGGGTAGATTATTATTGATATAAATATCATAGAAATTCGGATTTTATTGTAAGCAATATTGGGAAGAGTATATATATTGTTTACTTTCTTTTTGTTTTGAGATGAAAGGTTTCCATCCTTTATATTCATTACCAGCTATTTTACGAGAGCATTAAATTAAGATACATGATTTTGCATTAATCTATAAACAAGCTAATGTAGAAAAATAATTGAAATTTAGGTGGCTGTATTGTAACATTCTAATATGTTCTTAATTTATGACACATTTGTGATTTTTTTAAATAACGCAATCGTAATCGATTATGGACTACTCGTTATAAAATATAGTTATGAATTTTGTGCAAATTAGATGGGTGAGATAGGAGAGAGCATCCCCCCATTTTTGCCAAGGATATTTAGCGCCAAATATGGAAACCCGATGTTGTCGTTGGAGGATGTCGTCCCCCTGGAGATAAGACGCAAGAGAGCGGGGAGTTGGCGATTTTTAAAAGTGCGCCAAGGGGGTGATGTTTTCTACGGATCAACTATTAGATGTAAATATTATACATATTTATGAATTTTTGTGTAAATATGGTGAATATTTGTAAATAGTTTAATTGTATAAAATTTATTGTAATGGAATCTCGCGGTAAAGAGTAAAGACCGTTTTAAGTTGATTTACAACAGAATATTGCCATATTGTACTAATTTGGCGATGTGTTTGTGACATAATGAGGTCTCTAACAGTTTTTGCTACGCGTTAAAATATGTAGTATAAACCAAGAAATAAAGATTTGTTCTTAGAGAACGATTGAGAAATATCTAGACTTCGAAACGAGAGAGTGGGTTCTGCATTTGCCCCGCCTACTTTTGTGGGACTCTATTTAAAGGCGTGGTTTAAGGATGATAGGAGATCAGTACGGAGAACGAGCTATGTTCGTTGTCTTAGCTTGAGAGTCTTTTCTTACGTTGAGATGTATCCTTGCTGTTACCCGAAATTAGCGATTTAAATAGAGTTAATGTGCTTTGTATTTGTAGCTTTTTTGCATATAGTTAATAAACGTTTTCCTGTTCAATAATGTCTACTTCATCGCATATATTTTGTGTGAATTTTCATTCTAATATTTTAATTGAAGTTAAATATATACACTCAGTTTTTTTTGTGTGAAGAAGTTTGAAATATATAAAGTGTGTGAAGAAGTTTGAAATATATAAAGCGTGTGAAGAAGTTTGAAATACATAAAGTGTATGAAGAAGTTTGAAATATATAAAGTGTGTGAAGAAGTTTGAAATTTATAAATCTTCCAAATAAACATAAATATAACCACAAAGATAAATTTTTATAGTAGAAATTTATTTTTACCCTTAACTGCAAAATTTTCTCCATTAAATGATTTATCTTTATGGTTTAATCAATAAACATACAGTAATAATCCATTAAATAATTTAAAATACTGTGAAAATTTAAATAGGATTATCTAATATTATAAAAGGATTTAAAAGATATATGGTTAAAAAATTGTTTTTAAAACACATCAACGATTAACATGGAATATTTATTTACGACTGCATTTCATAAATAGGATTTTAAGACATTTAAATTTTTTCAAGCGATTTTACTATTTATTTAAGCCTTTCATGACTGAAATAGGAGCCATTTTCATTAAAGGATATAAAGAGGAAAGAAAAGAACAACAACAAAAAAGTCAAGAAACTTGACTTCGGTAAACAACAATAATCGTTACTCCACTTAGGTCTCATAGTTAAAAGTAATCTCATGTTCCTCATTCAAAGCACTGTCTCGCGTGTCACCTTTAAGTGAATGATGGGTTGTTGTCCCAAACAAACCCTGAGTGCACCAGTAAATTGAAGAAATCGGACGAAAACATACAAGAAGCTTTTTAGACATTTATTTTCTGTTTTTCTAATTTAATAAATTTATTTCTTTTCTTATTTTTTAGTGAACTTTAATATCTCTAGGATTTCTTCCTATATGTTTGAATATTTTCAAAAATATATTTTATTTACAAAAGCTTAAGAAAATTTGGATTTTTTAAAATTTTTATTTAAAGAATTTTCCTTAATGATCTTTTAAAATTTCAGATATTTAAACAGTCTTTTTAAACAAGCTATGAAAAAAATTTAAAATTGATCGAAACATTTAATAAAACATTGATTTTTCTGCCAATGATATATATTTTTTTAAAAAATAAGCTGACTTGAAATTATTTATTTTTATACTATTTTTACTAAATGTGTTCAATCTGCTCTAAAAAATATTATATTATGTTCTGAAAATATATTTTTCCTATGATTTATTTGAAACGTTGGAAGAATTCAACTTTACATACCAAATAACCATATAATTAAAATAATAATGTCAAAATAATTTAAAGTTAGCTTACATGATTCATAATAATTTGGTTATTTCATACACCTGTTTAGAGAGGATATCATATTACACAGCAAAAATTTTAATAGCAATAAAGTTATTAATACTAATGATATTAATTGGAGGAGCCTGATTAGTAAGGGGTTGGATTCGCATCTCTTTTGAGGTGAGTTAGAACTCGCCAGCAGAAAATTCTCCGTGTGTGTGGTGATTGGCGCACTTTAAATCTGTTGTTGTCACTAAGTCTTCCATGTTGAGAGTAATACCACTGGGGTACTGAGGCAGAAGAAATCGTTTTCTGTCCCAGATCTAAATTACGGTCTGTGGTCTTCATTCGCTAAATGCATGAATGAAGTCCACCCCGTAAAAAGAGTTTGTGACCTGTGTGAGGTAGAAGTCAGGTTTTTGCCCTCGGACGTTCAGGTTTCCATACCCTCAGATGCTATTGCACCCCTCCTTCCGTTGTAAAGCGGAACACGAGAACAACAATAGTAATAATTAATATTAATGTAATAATCCTCATACCATTTGTAATAGGACTACTTATCTGACCTTATATAGTAACTTCGATAGCAAACAGTAAATGTGAGTATAAATCTGAAATCAAAAATACTTAATTAAATAAACTAATCTATATAGTTAATTTTTTTTTTGGATTTTCTGATCAAAATCTATCTAATGAAGCAAAAATGCAATTAAAAAACGGTAATAAGATCATTCAAAAAATGAAAGATCAAAGATCATAAATAGTCCTTTAAAAAAACATTGATACTTATCGTATATTTTCACTTAAATGTTTGCAGCTTTGAATTCTTTTTAAGTTTTCTGCAAGTGATAAATATGGATCTAAGTAAATGCGAAGACACATTATTTTCATCATTATTCTTTGTCTCAATGTATTGATGAGTTTACACTCTGTTAGAACACTACGCATGAGTAGAAAAATGTAATTTTGTAGATGGCAAAAATTGTCCCGAAGGGATAACATTATACCACGATATTGTATTTTTTTTCTTATTGCGCATTCTCAGAAAAATGCTGTATCGAAGTTGGCAAGTAATTGTCCCGATGGAGCAACAACAAATCATTGTATGGAATTTTATTTTTCCTTATTGCAAATGCGTTTGTAGAATTTGATGGTTGTTTTGGCTTAAAAACATAGATATTTTATCATAGATTAATTTCATCAATTTTTTTGTTCTTTATTCTTATTGATACGACGTTGTGATCTTTTTTTAAATTTTATTAGCCATTTCTTTTCTATAGTTTTCTCAAATTTATAATTTTTTTATTTTACTTTATTTCTTTCTGTAAATATCAGCCTTTTCAATACGATTGATAGTGAAAAAGAACAATTCATGGAAGCCAAAACGCAATTTGTAGCCAAGCATTGGAATGCCTGAATCTATCTTATGAAATTGTGGCAAACCTAAATCACTCTCTTACTGCGCATGCGCTGCCTCCTGTCTATTTCAGAACTGGCCGAGTGCAAACCTACCTTAAGAGACGATTCTACGTTTGGAGTTCAGTGTAGGCAACTCTATTTCTCTTCGTTATTGCAAATAATAATAAAAAATAATTTCTGTAAAGTAAATAAATTGTATACTATAATACGAGGAATGGTTGTCAAGTCGAAAATCGCCCCTGAATTAATAAACTCCGGTAAACTTGGGGGTCTGGGGTTTTTGGCCACGAGTAATCGATTGGCGCCGGTTTTGAAGCGCTACGGTTGAGCAGTTCGGAGTTACAGATAGGATATTTTCAAACTTTATTAGTTCGCTATAATGGCTACTTAAATTTTTCAAGTGGTAACGTGCTGCCATCTATAGCCAATATGCCATCTATATCAATATTCATATATATTTTTTCATTTCATGTAGACACGTGATGAAAATTGCATTTTTATATGTTTAATGAGCAATAATAATTTATTTTTTTAAATTTAAGTTTTTGTCAATCTGATGGCAACATATTAATAAGATATTTTTTTTCCATTTTACTCGTAACGCATGCTTGGAGCTTAAATTTTATCTTATACTATAATACGAGGAATGGTTGCCAAGTCGAAAATCACCCCACATTTCCGACACATTGCCCCACGACAAAATCGCCCCACCTTTCCGACACATCGCCCCACGACAAAATCACCCCACATTTCCATATGTTTCTTATGTATGTATATATTTTTGGTTTTTCTAAATAAATTTGTCAAAAATATTGAACTTCAACACACTTCAATCTTTACACTGCTCACTTTGTACCATTTCTTTAATTGTATAATTATTTGTTATCAATTACATTTTATTTCCTATGACTTTTCAAACTTTACCTTTGTATAGAATAGTTCCCTTTCCAGACTCTAACTTTGTTTAGAATAGTTTACAATGGTGCACTTTGACCGGTTATCTTTTCACCAATGGTTTCACAAATTTTCTTACAGCATGTGTTGTTTTGATAAATGACAATTGAAAATTGAAATATTCGAGTTAGCTTCGATACCTGTTTTCTCCGAGCGGAGCTCGGTCACCCGCTGGTAAATATATTAAGCAATAATTTTTTATGAATAGTTTAAACCAATTTATTGGTTCTCATTGAGCATGAATGGTCATTAAATGAAAGTTTTCAAACAATGAAAATTTAATTAAGAAATTTTTTCTGATTTTAATCGCATCGATCTAATTTATTTGATCTGTTTCAATCAAATGAAACGAGAAAAGGAATTAATCATAAAAATGGTTAATCATAATAAATCTATATAGATATTCATCATCGAAAATCTTTCATTTAATTCTTTGAACAAATATGTATTGATTTCTAATTCAAATAAGATTTTAAATTTTAGGAAAAAAAGTTTCCATTAAAGCAAAAACATTAATGATTAAAAAAAAAGTGGATTTAGAATCACTAAAATCATTCTTCCAAGCTTCAATTTTAACTATTAATGCTAAAAGTAATCTCGGTGTTTGCTTTCATACTGATGTTTCATCTCTCATTATTTGGAGACCTGTTTCACTAGTTATGTATTGCATGATGTAAAAAAAAACAAACAATTTCCCTGAGATTTTTCATTCAAAGATGGAAATTAATACAGTTATAGGTAGCTATCACATTATATTTGAAAAAGTATGTGACATAAGAAAATGATGTCATAGATTCATAAAATTATTGAAAATGATAAGTATGGAATACTCCTACAAATTGTATGATAAATTGTGAGGATTCCTAATAATTTCGCGATACATATTGAACACTCAGAGTTATTAAGCAGTAAATCATGAATATTTCTAATTGTGTTCGATAAATCAGGGAGCATTCCTAACTATCAATTCATAAATTAGGAATGTTACACATTATTATTCGATAAATTAGGAATGTTACTCATTATTATTCGATAA
>JAOUZG010031332.1:2530190-2542162 GCA_026289955.1 Argiope argentata
TAGGAATATTACTCATTATTATTCGATAAATTAGGAATGTTACTCATTATTATTCGATAAAATAGGAATGCTGCTAATTATTATTCGATATATTGATAATGTTACTAAGTATCATTCGATAAATTAGGAATGCTACTTATTATTATTCGATAAATTAGGAATGTTACTAATTATTTCTTAAATTTTAAACTTCTGAAACATAATAAGATTATTAGACTGGTATATTTCAGAAACAGCTCTTACATTAGCATGCCCTATTCTTCTCAATAAAATTCAAAGAAATTCTTGCAATCCAAGCTCAAGCAATTTTAGGTGTAAAAATTGACACACTTCTTAAAAAAATTATGAAACAAAAATATTTTTGGAGAGGGAACACGATAGAACAGCAGAGAAATCAGCAAAAATAAAAATAGAATTAGAGCTTTGTATGAAAAGTTTTTACTCTAATTTCAACTCTAACATTTATTCTAAATTCCTATTTTAAAAGTAATATTTTATTATAATAAAATTTTTATTCATTATTAACATGAATAATACATTATATATCAAACTTAAAACAAAGAAGGATTCAACTTGTCTTAATTTTGTTGGCAAAAGGCTATCAATTCTAATATTTAAACCCACATTTCAGTAGGTCAATTAGTTTAGAAAAAACATTAAATCATGTTTCTTTTAAAAAAAATAGCATTAAACCATTTTATTTCCCCTCTCAAAAAGTTTTCTTTTGCACGTTTTATTATCTCTTAAAAATGTTCTTTTTTTAATAAAAAAAAAAACGTAAAATATCAAAGCATCACAAATAGAGATTTTTTTTTCTCATTCGTTAAAACTTTCAAAAACTAACCAAAATAAAACCCCCGTTTTTTCTTTCTTTTACTCTTAAAACGACTTTCGTATTAAGTATAATTTTTTTCTTAAGAAGCCAAGTCTTTTCATTAAAAGCATAAAGAGGAAGAGAGAAAAAAAAAAAAGAAATGGCCTTGCAAGTTGACTTCAATAAACAACAATCATCTCGGCGCTACTTAGCTCTCATTGTTAAAAGTAATCTCGTGTTCGCATTCAAAGCAATGTCTCGCATGTCACCTTGAAGTGAATGATGTGTTGTTGTCCCAAACAAACCAAAGTACACACTTAAATTGAAGAAATCAGGGAAGGATATTTGTGGCTCTTTTTTTTAAAGAATTTGTTATATTTTTTATTTAATTTAATAAATTCGTTTCCTTTTTTTATTGGAGTGATTCTTTTTAAAATACAGGGTGTCCAAAAAGTTCCCGTACTCCAAATTTAAAAAAAATCATTGTCCATGATTTTTTTGAAGTATATTAAATTTTACCATACTAGTAATGAAACCATGGACGTGCTTGAAGCTTTTTGTGGCGATCGACTTATCTCAAAACAACTTTGGCCACCTCGATCCCCTGATCTGACCATCCCGGACTATTTTCGGTGGGGATATTTAAAGGACGAAATTTATGAATGTGATCCTCAAACAATAGATGATTTGAAAATCGCAATTATCCAAAGAAACCACCACAAGAAATCACTCCTAGCATGTTAAAACGCGTTTCGAAAAACATGCGCTGACGAGTTCAGCTATGTCTCCAAGAAAGGGGTTGACATTTTGAACATTTATTATAAATGTAAGTTCAATATTTTTTCCTTAGCTATGTTGAAAGTGCTTTTTATCACTGCCATAAAAATAATTCTTTTTAAACCTGTTTTTGTAAAATAAACTCACAAATCATCAGTGCTGGAACTTTTTGGACACCCGGTAGTTCTCCTTTCTGGTATTTTTTTCCACGTCAAGATAGTTATTTGATGAAATACATTGTTAATTGTGTTATAATGATATCTATACTACTAATATGAATATGAAAGTCTGTATGTATGAATGATGTTAATCACACCAGAGTATCTAAATGGAATTGGAAGAAACTAATAACAGGACATATTCTGCCATTTATTCCGATTAATCAAGTGGTCAATTTTTTTATTAATTAAAAATTAACTTTCCCGCCAAAAATCTCCATTTCCCCACCACCAATCAAATCATGTTTTCGACGGATTATTCTATTTATTATTCAATTCTGTTATTATCAAACAATTGTGTTTATTACTCTGTTAGTGTTTGATGCATTTAAAATTAAACATTGTTAATTAATCGATTTATCTGATTCATTTTGAAGCACTTTTAAAATAAAATAACACAGACTAAAAGAAATTAAATCTCTAATCCGCATTGCGTTACCCTAACTGGAGAAGACAATTTATGCATTTTGGTTTCATCAATTGGTGTTAAAAATTCATGCATTTGCGATGCTACAATTGACGCTGAAAAATTCACGCATACGAAGTATGATCTGCTCGTCAGCACCTTTATTCTCAACGGATACGGGTTTTATTTTGTTTTGGTCAGATTAATAAGCAAAACAATTATAACATCAGGACTGTTGAGTCGTTTTAATCTCAAAAATGATCAGAACGTCAGTTGTGTCACACATACACACCAAAATTTCCACGCGTTTGAAGTCGTAGATAAAAGTTAGTATTTACTAATACTAGAGATGAAAAAATTGGAATGGCCTGGTTGGTAGAGCGTTGGACTTGTACTCCTGAGGTTACGGGTTCGAAACTCACCGGCCAAAAAATTCTCCGAGTGTATGGCGGCTGGCGCTCGTTAAATCAGTTCGTGGTCGCGAAGTCCTCCATATCGAGAGTAATATCACTGGGCGTGCTGGGTCAGAGGTGATCGTACTCTGTTCCAGGTCTAAATTACGATCTGAGATGTATGAATGAATTTGCATGAATGTAGTCCACCCCCTTAAAAAGGGTTGTGACTTGTGTGTAGCCAAGTCGTACTCTTGGCCCTAGATGGCGCTACTTGTAAAAAACAAGAGACGTATATTTCCGGCTTAAAATCGGTTGATGTATCAGTGGGACTTGTCCATAGCAAGTGGCATAAGTAACAACAACAGAGATGAAAATTTGTGTATGTGCTTGTGTATTGGAGCTGTACAGGACACGCTATTTCTCTTTGAGCTCTCAAATAGAGCTATAAAACCTATATTTCACATGCATTTCTATAAATTCATTCATTTATTCCTCCAATTGTATCAACAATGTATGCATGTTTATAAATGATAAATGAGAACCTTGGATTAAATTTTTAACGATATTAATCAGAATTTTAACAAATAAAAATGTAAGATAACTGTCTAAACTATCATCACAAATATGATAATTACAGCATTTAAAAAATTATGTGTTTTTAATATATTCATTTATTTGCAAAATTTTTTGGAATTTTTAATATATTTGTCACAGTTGCGCGACTTTATTTTTTTTTTTTGGATAATAGATGGTGATTCCTTATTAGATACACATCCCATAAGGCATTGCGATTATAAATAATGATATGAGATGTGGCTCAGTAAAGGAGCTACGTTCTCATCCGAATCCTCATTGAACGTTCACGCTTGAATCTAAGTAAACACTCATATCCGAATTACAAATTTCACCATTCAAGTAACCAATGGGATTGCAAGTCAATGCAACCTCACACATCCTACCCCTCTTACCATTAAGAGGAGAATTCAGTCAAAGTCAGATCAGCACCAATCAAGCATCTGCAAGAACCCACTATGACCGGATGTAGCCCATTCCGGGCGGGAACTCCTTAACCCTACAAGAGATGAGCTTGTGAATGTTTTGTGTGAAATTAGATCATTAAAGAAATATTCCCGAAAACATGGGTCATCTTGCTTTCACTGCAAGGATCATAATGATCTTCATTCAATCACAATATTATAATAAATATTTTGGCATAGTTTAAAAGAATATTACAATGCTGCTTTAAAAATTAAAAACTTGTTAATTGTTTTGACATATATTTAGCTCCATGGTATTTCAACCATTGCGAAAAGTTGAAGGAACAGAGATTTTATTAGTTACGCACATAATTCAATAAAGAATGTGAAATGAAAATAGCATAACGCAAAAGATCAGATGCAATTTGAAGTAAACTGTCTATATACGTAAGTTTTCAATAATGTTCAATAAAGTCAGGGGACCACATTGTACTAAGATGCTTCTTGCATGGTTTTTTTCAATTTTGTAAATAATTTCGTTTAGAAAGGAATGGAAATATTAATTAGGTTATTAAAAACGTCAGAACTGTTAATATTAAAATAAAAAACTACATTTTTAGATAAAAAAAATATACAAAATAACTATTCATATATTTTTTTTCTTTCAAAATTTAAGATTCAATGTCACGTTGTACATTAAAGTAGCTTCTTATAAACGTAAAAGAAATAGATTTTATTAAATTAGATATAATAACATTTTAAATTGAAGCTCATTTTTTGATTTCAACAAAATTTGATTTGAAACGTTCCTTGAGATTCTTTTTGAGCACAAAACCTCGTTGCAAACCTTGACTGCCTCAACCACACACATTTTTCAGCTCGTTCTATCAGCCGAAACTCAATTCCAGTTCTTCATTCTCGGAACATAGGTATCTTTCCGCATCATCTAGCCATTTAGATGGAGATCTTCTTTTTGTCCAGGATCTTATAGGAGTTTTATAAATGGATATTTTGAGGGCGAGTAATTCCAGATATGGCCGAGATATCTTATCCTACTGCTCCAGATAACCAATGTTTTATGTAGTCAGTTACACAATTTGTATAATTCAAAACTGAATCTAGTTAGCCATCATCCTTTCTCTATTACTGAGCCAAAGATAGTTCTAAGGATCTTTCAATCAAACATATTTGGAGGGCGATGAGTGTCCAAATTAAGAGTCCGAGTTTTACTTACATAGAGTATAATAAAAGTCTTATAAATTCTTAGTTTAGTTCTTCCACTGATTAAGTTAGATATGTTGTTTTTTCCAGTCAAAAGAAACCTTTATTAGCCCTGTGTTTATTATTGTCCTTAATCATTGTGCCAATGTATTTGAGATAAGCTTTTTCGAAGGTATGATCAGTATGTCAAAGTATGAAACACTGTTTAATAGTTAAAGCCGGGAATTCCATAAATTTTTTTTGATTATGGGATGATGTTAAGGCCCATTTTAATGAAGATTATGTATAAATAATATGTTACAGTAATTATGCATAATCACTATTAAATTTACCCCTAATTATGCACAATCACAATTAAATTTACCAGTAATTATGCACAATAACTATTAAATTTACCGGTAATTGTGCACGATCACTATTATATGTACCGGTAATTGTGCACAATCACTATTATATGTACCGGTAATAGTGCACAATCACTATTATATGTACCGGTAATTGTGCACGCTCAGTATTAAGTTCATCGGTAATTATGCATGATCACCATTGAATTTACCGGTGATTATGCGTTATCAAAATTAAATTTACCGGTTATTATGCATATCTACCGGTTAACACTTTAACGGTCATAAGGATTTGGCAGTGGAAAAATAAAATTGATAGTGGTTAGGGGTATGTAATAGAAGTAAAAAGATATCTACATATAAATATATACATATATATATATATATATATATATATTTCTATGGTGGGAAAAATATTCCCTCTACCAGTCAGATGTTCTCTATTGCGTTATATATATATATATATATAAATCTTTTCACGCGACCAGCCTATTCTTTTACTGTTATTGGTAATATTTCAAATAAAAATCTTTGCAATTATCAAGTTTTTTTTATTTATTACCAAAATCAAGATTTTTTATTTATTACAAAAATCAAATATTTTGTTTTTTTACATAAATCTAATTTTATTGTTTATGAAATTCGCTGAAACATGGTGCTATGCACAGTGCGACTTGGCACTTCGCGCACATAATTTTCGAACGTTTATCGTTCGTTTTAAAGCTGCACATTTTACATCTCTTGTACGATTGCAATTGGCACGGCATGTGATCGCCCACATTGGTATACCGTTCTTCTTCGGGCACAGCACTAATGGTTTTTTTGCCGGTTTTCATTTGTGATCTTCCGCCTGCTCACATAAGATGCCATACTACCGGTCGAGCGTCTCTTCCTGACAGAGGGAATATACAACCCACCACAAAAAACCAAGATTGCCCAAAACTTCCAAAAGCAGACTTGAAAATATTAACATTTTTCCTAAGAATAAGATCACATAAACAGTAAAAAAAAGAAATCACCTTATAAAATTCGAAGATCTTCTAAATAAACCCTGCTTCAAACTCGTAGAAGAAAAAAGTTCACTTTTTTACGTTCTCTGAATTCCCACGAAAAAGTATTAATGTCAACTGTCAAACTTTTTAATGTCAAACTGTCAATTTACAATCATAAATGTTGCCTGAATTAAAAAATATGGATGTTGAACGGAATTTCGGTAATAAAAATTATAAAAATCATGGTGGTGAAAATATCGCCTCTAACTGATAAAGGGTTAATATAAATAATCACCAGTTTATTACATTTACCATAGCTTATATGTAGTATGTATATATGTAAGCATAATTTTATGAAGCAGACTATTGGCTGAAGAGAGAGAAGACCTTTTATTATTAAGTTCGGTATATTACAACCAGGGAGACATTCAATAAACAGACACAACGAGCACAACACAATGATAAAAAGCTAATGGAAATTTTATCCCTGTGAACTCAAACTGTAAGATTTTAATAGGGATTTCCGACACGTGCCAATCACAAGTAAGGGAATCATAAGGATATTTTAAAAGAATGTGCCTAGCTGGACAGTATTTTATTCCTTCACTTAGAGTGTGGGACCCTGCTGGCGTTTTGCCGATTCAACAATTTTGCAAAGCTTTGAATTAAAAAAAAATTGGAATGGGATCAGAAAATAAACGAATATTTCGGAATGACTTTGATAGGGACTAAATCAAATTGAAAATTAAGAAATTAATTAGGTTAATAATGTCCAAGTTTTAGTAAAAAAAATATCAATTATAGTTTCATAAATTCATTTTGCCAGTGTATCGGAATATTTTGCTGAATAATAATGGTTTATAGCTTTTAAACTAATAGACCTTAATTAACTATCAATTTTTTCTTTTAATTGAATCATATTAATAATAGTGTTGAAACAAAACTAACAATAAATGCTCTGTAAATATTAAACTATCACAATTGCTTTCATAATAAATCTGCATATACTTGCTATTATTCATATATACTTGCTAAAATTTTATTTATGCTTAAAGGATTACACTACGGGAAATGTATCGATATTTTTTAAAGCCTGAATAACAACAAAATCTGTAGATAAACCTTAATTTATATGTTTGCAAATAAGCTCAATTCTCAGGACTTCTTTGACTATATCTATTAAGTAAAATTCCACTTTACAAAAGCTCTTCTATGAATTCTAAAGGTCCATCTTTATCTTAATAAAGCAACGTTGAAAAGAATGAAATAAAATCCTTTTTCAAAGCAAACAAATGCTTTATATACCCCCAATATATCTCCATATCATTAAATAACCCACTTTATTATCATAGCATTTTCTGAAATATCTTTTGTGGGTTTGAATAAAGAATAAAAGTCAATAAAAGAAATGTTACCTTTCTGTTTATCGTCATGGTGAAGGTTTCTTTAAGAGTTTTATGGATTTATTGGAGTGATTCAAGAGTGTTTTGTTAACAGCAAACTGCTTTAATAGAATATAAAGGATATGTTTACAGAAAGCAGCACAGCTTTTCAATTTGGTTGTGAATTGGAATTCACATTTGAATTTAAATAAAAGTTAGAGAATCAATTTGTACATTCATTTGTAAATTTCAGATTTTATGGAATAATTGTAGTTTTTTTAATGGCGTTTCGTAAACAGCAGACGACTTAAATTGTTAAACGAGATGCTTTTAGAAAATAGTACACCTTTTAATTTTGGATATTAAATAAAATTCCCATATGAATTTAAATAAAAAAGATTCAATTTGTCCAACTTTCAATTTTATGGGATAATTGTAGTTTTTTAATGGTGTTTCGTAAACAGCAGAGGACTTAAATGGAATATAAAGCAAATGTTTTTAGAAAAAAGCAAACCTTTTAAGTTTGGATATTAAATAAAATTTTCATTTGAATTTAAATAAAAGTTAAAGAATCAATTTGTACATTCTTCTGGAAACTTCACATTTTATGGAATCAATATAGTTTTTAATGGTGTTTCGTAAACAGCAGACGACTTAAATGGAACGTAAACGATATGGTTTTAGAAAACAGTACACCTTTCAAATTTGGATATGAATTAAAATTCACTTATGAATTAAAATAAAAGTTAAAGAATCAATTTGTACATTCCTGTGGAAAATTCCGATTTAATGGAATCATTGTACATTTTAATGGTGTTTTCTAAACAGCAGACGACTTAAATGAAACATAAAGGATATGTTTTTAGAAACCAGTACATCTTTAAAATTTAGATATTAATTAAAATTCACATTAGAAATTAATAATTTAAAAAAATCGAGATTGTACATTTATCTGGAAACTTCCACTTTTATGGAATCAGTGCAGTTTTTTAATGGTGCTTCATAAACAGCAGACGACTTAAATGGAAAAATATACGCTTTTAGAAAACAGTACACTTTTTAAATTTTGATATGAATTAAAATTTACTTATGAATTAAAGTAAAAGTTCAAGGAACAATTTCGGCGTAATATTATTGTGTCTGATAACTTCTGAGTTTATGGAATCATTGTAGATTTTCCAAGATTGTTTTGTAAACAAAATAAAGCTTAAACGGAATATAAAAGATATGTTTATAGAAAACAATACACCTTTTCAATTTGGATGTAGATTAAAATTGACTCTTGAATTATAAAATGTTTTAGGATCCATTTGAGCGTAATATTATTTTATCTGGAAACTTCCGAGTTAATAGAATCATTACAGTTTTATAATATTGTTTTGTAAACAAGAGACGGTTTTAATATAATATAAAAGATATTCTTATACAAAACACCTTTTCAATTTGGATGTGAATCGCTATTCACATTCGAATTAAAATAAGTTAAAATATCATTATATACAATTATCTGGAAATCTTTATTTTTATCTGATAAATTCCAATTTTGTGGAATCATTGTAGTTTTTAATGGTTTTTCATAAACAGCAAATGACTAAAATGGAACGTAAACGATATGCTTTTAGAAAGCAGTACACCTTTTAAATTTGGATATTAATCAAAATTCACTTATGAATTAAAATAAAAGTTTAAGGATCAATTTATGCGTAATATTATTGTACCAGGTAACTTCCGATTTTATGGAATCATTGTGGATATTCAAGATTGTTTTGTAAGTTTAAATGGAATAAAAAGAATATAAAATGGAATATAAAAGATATTCTTATAGAAAACAATACACCTTTTCAATTTGGATGTGCATTAAGATTTTGAATTAACTTTGATTTAATAAATGTTTTAGGATCAATTTGAGAGTAATATTTTATTTGGAAACTTTCGAGTTTATGGAATCATTGCAGTTTTTCAGTATTGCTCTGTAAACAAAAGACGGATTTAATAGAATATAAAGGATACACTTATTAAAAAAGTTTTTTAAGGGTATTTTGTAAATCACAGACGACTAAAACATGATATAAAGAATTTGCTTTTAAAGTACAGTACAACTTTTAGATTTGGATATGCATTAAAGCTCCCTTTTGAATAAAAAATAAAGATTTAAGAATCAGTTTGTTGAATAATATTATTGTATCTGGAAATTTCTGAGTTTCTGGAATCATTGAAGTTTTTCCCAAGATTTTTTTGTAAATAAAATAAGGCCTCAATATAACATAAAGTTTATGCTTATAGAAAACCGTATACATTTTAAATTTAAATATCAATCGGAATTTACATTTCAATTAAAATAAAAGTTTAAGGATCAATTTGATGATTATTTACTTTTTCAATTTCCATATTTCTCACATATTTTACGTGTTGTAGGTTTTCTATGAAAAGGAAGAAAATGTATTTGAAATTAAAAAAGCAGACATTGTCAATTTTTTTTAATGAACTTATGAAATAGCTTGCATTTATGTTCATTCATTTTGTCTATCATTCATTTTACTTTTTCAATTGTTGCTATTAGCTCACACTCGTCCTATATATATATATCTTGCTAAAATTACACATGAAGTAAGAGGTAGAAAAAGCAACTACTATGTAAATTAAAAAAAGGGAGAATTTGATCATGGAAGAATATTATAATGGGAGAATGTTTTTTTCGTTAGAGGGTTTTGAATAATTGAAGGCAACAAATAGTTGAAGCTCGAAATCGCGTAGGCAAGGAAAATAAAGGACAATATTCATCACCATCTTTTAATTGCATATATTTTTACCTGCTTTTATCAGTATTGCATTATTATTATGCATGCTTCCTTGAAAGTAGATGCAATTTTAAAAGGTTGACCTGCTTTTACCAGTATTACTTTTTTTTAACTGGTTTAAACTACTTAATGACTTAAATTTATTAAGACAAATAATGACTTAAAAATAATGTTGTCATATGATAACTTGAAATTTGTGATTGTAGATTTTAGTTCTATTTTCATCAGGTCACAGCATAATGTTGTATTGAGATTAAGTTTGTGGCGTCTACAAAAATCCGTAGGCAAAAGATAATAAATTTCGTAGTTAAAAAATTGAAATTTTAATATATGCACGAGCATGAAAAAAGCAGCTTTTAATAACAGATTGCCATTGCACTTAGAAAAGCTCTGATTTAAAAAAATTAATGATACAGCAAATGACACCTAGAAAAATGTCATTTTGAGCACATGATTATATGAAATGAAATAAATAGGAAATGTGATATTTTGTTTAAACAATAAATGCTAACGATACAAAAAAAAAAAAAAAAAACTTTGTCTCGCAATACTAAAGTAACTCATTCAATGAAACGATTAAAATGAATAAAAATATAAATTAACTTGCACGAGCACGTGGTGCTTGGCCATTCAAGAAATGGTGTTCTGACAATGAAACATTGAAATATGCATAGCAGATTTCATTTTAATCTTTATATATTCATTATTTTTAATTGTTTTAGTGAAACAACATAAAACAAGGAACTGCACACAATAAAACAGTACATGTTGACACATGACACTTTTGTCTTTTTCTGGTTATTTTTGGTACTACAATGTTCGAAAATTATTTTAATGTGGTGGCAAGATATTTATCAACGGTTTATAGAAAGGTTAAAACTAATAGACATCAAGAATTGCAATTCTTATAAACAAATAGAACACTTCTCTGCTCTAGAAGTTCTTAGAAATATCATTTGAGTAGTTTCATAAATTTATTACAATGTTACAAAAGGTAACGAAGCAAATATTTAAGAAATATTAGTGTATGAAGTGTCTGTGAAATAATAATTTCATTATTTTTGGCTTTTCTAACACGATCTTTCGTCTTTCGAAAATTCCACGATTCTAAAGATTAAATTATAAAGCATTCGAACGAAGCGCGATACTACGCGAGCTAATACCTATGTAAATAAATGGGTTGTGTATGAAAGCTTGCTAAATTGGATAATTGGTGGCCAGGATGTTTGCAGAGGATCGAATATTTAAGGACTCCGCCCTTCTTTGCAATTACCCTTCTCTATTAACGAATCTCTCTGGGGCCGAACGAATTCTTCGACGAACGACGGCGTCGACGTGAAAGCTTTTCTGGAATAGAAGATTCTGTAGGCGAACTATGCCTCAGCTGAACGTTTATGTGAGGTGTTCATTATTCATTAACTTCCTACGCGGTGGACTCGCTACTCTATCATTTCAGGACTTTACTTGTTTAAAAGTCTATTTCGGTCCAAAGCTCCAGTGTGGCTTAGGAAGAGGAGGGTAATTTGTTATGCTGTTGTTGTCCTTCGCGACGAAGGAGGCCTACGCTCATTAGAGCAATTGATTCTTGAAGGGGATGAGCTAGATGGATTAGTTGTTGTGGTAGTGAGGACAGTGATAATTTCTGGTT
>JAOUZG010031332.1:2542172-2561963 GCA_026289955.1 Argiope argentata
GAAGCTTTTAGTATGGAAGTTGTTCCTCTCAGCTTAGTTCGATATATTGATATTGTGGTTGTGAGTAATCCGAACTTCTTTCAAGTGCTCTGTTTTTTACAGGAGTAATTGGGCCATGAAATATAGTAGTCATTATGTAGCTACCTACGTTTCCGCTGTTCTCCTTAACAGAGCGAATACCGCTCCAGGTATTCAGGTTTTTATTTTAATTTTCGACAATCATTTAAAAATTTTAATGATTGTCATTTTTTTAATGATTCCAACTTACTATTCTTACAAATTTGTCCTGAATTTTGCAAAACCTTTGAATGTTTGTATTTCTTTCCTAATTCCTTACAGTAGATTTTATATATATATATATATATATATATATATATATATATATATATATATATATATATATAGTTACGTTTTTAGCGTAGCGGTTTCGGATTGAATGGACTTTATTTGAGGACAGCACAAACAAATTTATTTACAGTTATTTACAGGACAATTGATAGAGTAACAAATTCAGATAAATACAATCCAGCAATAATCAATCACTTACAGCTTAAATACAAGTCTTATGCATAATAAAAACTGACTGCAAAACAGCTATAGTATAGCACAGCAACAGCGAGCTCAATAACGCAGCGTTAACAGCAAACGCAAACACAGCTCACTAATAACAAAACCTCTAGATCAGCGAGACGCTTTTTATTTCAGAGCAAACTCTCAACTAACTACTCGCTTTAGGAGTTCAATTAACGAGGCACCTAGCCCCGCTAGGGGCTTATCCTCGATTTTGGGAGATGTTGACTTGAGCGTGACAGATGAAGAACTGGCATAGACTGTTGATCTGCATAGCAGGGAGAGGGCTTAGTGAGAGGAAACTAACTACTTGCTCCGGATACTCGTCCCTATATAGCCGAAAAAAGCGCGTGCACCGAATCTCGTGAAAATTCTCAAAACAACGCGCACAATCCAGAGGCAACTAGACTATTCCTTTCGCCCAATCAATCAAGCTGGCGCAAGGCTCCTCGCCAAACGTCGCCATCTTTGGTGAGTTTTCGTGTCGCTCGCCCGCTTGTAACAATATATATATAATATATATACAATATTAGATTTTCTTATTTAGAAATAGTTTTATCAAAAATTAGTAGCATAATTTTCCAACATTGTTGAATGTCAAAGAATAAATCTATTTATTAGTTGTACAGTTCACACAAAATTTGAAAAGAAAAATAGAAGTGGAAAATTACAAAATCTATTTAATGCGATTTTTTAAGAGAGATGATTTTGAATTTATTTTTTAATAGTGCTCTGATTTATGGACTATCTAGATTAGTTAAAATTTAATAGACAGAACTTAACTACGATAATAACAAGAAATATTTTTAAAAAATTAAGTTAACTTCAACTTAGTTCATCAAAGAAAAATGTTATTTCAATTATTTTTAATTAATAATAATTACAATTAATATAAATAATTCGAAAATAAAATTAAACCTGGCGAAAACAAAATCAAGTTCATATCCGTTGATAATAAATCAGAACAGACTCGGAACACAATCAATTGGCGTTGAATTTTCAACACCAATTGAGGGAACTCAAATACGTGAATTTTCCACGCCAATTGAGGCAACTCAATACAAATAAGAAATTTTTATTTTTCTCTATTTTGTGCTATTTCAATGCAGCTATTTCAATGCAAAAGTATTTTAGAATTATTACAAAAAATCGATTCCTTAACAATGTTTAATTTTAAATGCATCAAACATTATGAAAATAAACAGAATCGTTTGAAATAAACGGCCGAAATCATATTATGCCTAACCACATTAGCATGAGGAAAAAACAAACTGAATTCATTATTTATTTGGCGGCGGATTAATAAAGAATTAATGAAGTCATATTAGAAAAAACTGTATTAACATCAGATGTCCTCCACTACAAGTTTACAAAAATTTACTTAAAGTTATATATGCTTAAAATGCATTTTATTAACAATTGAAAATTTGAAGAAGATATATAAGGATAGGGTGAGCTAAAGAAAGAATTGAAAAAATAACATGGCATTTAATGTTAGGCAATTTAGTGAATTTTGGACATGATAGTATTGCTAAATTATATTATTTAAAAGTAAATACAACCAATATTCTAAGGGTGTTAAATAGTCGTATAAAATAGCAAATTAAAAATATTAAAAGTAAATAAAATAATGTATGATTAACCTTGTAATAAATTAAAACCATGCTTGGTAATAGATTGATGTATTTATTTGTAGTATTAAAAAGAAAGTCATCAGTTCATCAAAATCATGCTTGGTTATTGAGTGATGAATTTATTTGTAGTATTAAAAAGAAAATAATCAGTTCATCAAAATCATGCTTGGTTATAGATTAATTTATTTATTGGTAGTATTAAAAAGAAAATAATCAGTTCATCAAAATCATGTTTGATTATAGATTAATTTATTTATTGGTAGTATTAAAAAGAAATACATTTCATCAAAATCAAGCTTGGTTATAGTTTGATGTATTTATTTGTAGTGTTAAAAAGAAAATCAGCAGCTCATTAAAATCATGCTTGTTTATGGATTGAAGTATTAATTTGTAGTGTTAAAAAGAACATCATCAGTACATCAAAATTTTGCTTGAGTATTGATCAATGTATTTATTTGTAGTATTAAAAAGAAAATCATCAGTTCATCAAAATCATGCTTGGTTATAGATTGATGTATTTATTTGTAGTATTAAAACGAAAATCGTCAATTCATTAAAATCATGCTTGGTTATAGATAGATGTATTTATTTGTAGCATTAAAAAGATAATCATCAAAATCATGCTTCGTTATAGATTGATGTATTTATTTGTAGCATTAAAAAGAAAATCATCAAAATCATGCTTCGTTATAGATTGATGTATTTATTTGTAACATTAAAAAGAAAATCATCAAAATCATGAGTGGTTATAAATTGATGAATTTATTTGTAGCATTAAAAAGAAAATCAACAAAATCAGGTTTGATTAGGGAATTGATATAATTATTTGCTGTATTAAAAATAAAATCATCAGGTTAAATGCAATTCTTTTAGCTACCAAACATCTCAAATTTAAAGAGATCACTAGATAGTTTTATAACAGCGATACTCTATAAAAATAGCTATTTCGAGGATTCTAAAAGCTGAACCGTTCAGAAAACGTTTTATCTTAGTAAAATGAGGCTTAGGATATAAAACGAAATCCTTTTTCCGTGTAAGCAAATACTTTATATCCTACTACTCCATCTCTACAGCATTAAAGAATGCTCTTTGTTATCAAAGAATTGCCGAAAGTGCCTTTTGGATATCAAAAGCATGCAAAGCTTAGAGTCAATAAAAACCGATTTACCACTCTGTTTACCGATCTGGCGAAGATCTTGCTAAGAGTTTTCTACAGTCATTTCAACTTTTGAGTCGCATTTTTAAAAACAACAAGCTACCGAAGTAAAATATAAATGATACGCTTGAAAAAAGTAGTCCTCGTCTTCAATTTGGTCGTAAACTAGAGTAAAAGCTATATTCAAGTTTGAGGTAAGACAAGAGTTTAGTGATCAATAAAAAGGGTAAAAACACAGTTTTGCGTATCGTGGCCTTATTTAGAAAAGATATTTAATTTTTTAAAAATATAAAGTTTGGATTTTTTAAGGTTCTACATTAAACTTTAGCATATATTCAAGATTCTATTTGTTTGCATTTGTAGTTCATTTATCTTGCTTTTTATGAAATTCACATTAAATAAGCATGATCTTTAGAATAATCACAAATAACAAGTAACATTAAAAAAATTAAAATGTATTCCCATTTATTTAAATAAGGAAAATTTTTATTTTATTTAATCTTAATTAAATAATTACAATCGATATACAAAAATTTTCAAACAAACGTTGATTTTTGCAAGAAGTGGACTCGCACTGTTTATTTCCACTCGATAAATACTGAAATCCTTGCATTCTGCCGATTGAGCTACAGTCTATGGATTTAAATTTTCATTACAAACTGATAAAACTATGTTTAAAGTATTAAAAATTAATCAAATTTAATTAATGAATCAATATTTGAAGAAAACTGTATTAGCATTAAGTATCCACCACTACAAGTTTTGAAAAAAAAAATGTATTTGAATTTGAGTGAATGAACAAGTATTTTTTAACGACTAAAAATTTGAACATGATATAATGGGACAGTGAGAATTAATCGCAGGAATTTAAAAAAAAAATTAGCCGATTTTCGTGGTTCCATCTATTCGCTCAAAACCAAATTGTCTACATATAAAATATTATAAATTTTCTTAATTTTTTTAATGAATTAATATTTGAAAAAAATATATGCATTTACATCAAGTGTCATCCCCTAAAAGTTGCATAAATCCCCTAAAAGTTGTATAAAAAGTTGTCTAAAAAATGTATTTGAACTAGAGGGGATGAATAAAGTATTTTATTAACGATTGGAGATTTGAACAAAGTATATAGGAAGAGTGTGAACTAACAGAAGGTATTAAAAAAATGATCCCCAGAATCGGCTAACTAAAATTTTTTAGAATAATCTGTAATAAAAAGTGTTGGCTTGCATGGCATTGGCATAAAATAGTTACGAAATATTAATCTTTGGCGTGAATTTATAGCCTTTTCCTTGAATCAATAGTGTAATCCTTGGCGAATTATTTGGCGATTGGTAAATAGTGCTTGGCATCAGAAAATCGAATTTTCGCCTTGGATTCTTTTTCCCAACGGATTGAAATTGCAGTTTGGTATAGAAATATAATTGTAGACGCCAAGTCCGTTCCCAAATTTGATACATTTGAAATATTCCGTCTTCGAATGATCAAGTTTGCATGATTTTGGAAGTGTAGAGTAACAGTTTGTCCATCTCTTTGTGGATTTGGCTGAAAATTTAAAAGTCGCCAAGACTATAGATAATAAATCTGTGCCAAATCTTATCTATCTGCCTTTCTTCGTTTTGCAGTTATCTGGTTATATATTTTTAAAATTATGTGGGGGTTAATGTTTTCTTATTATGATAAGAGCCATGACTTATACATGAAACGGATTTATTCATCATCATCGAATTAACCCTTCTTTGCATGATTTAAAAAAAAATCAGGGTGATGTAATTAATGCTTTAGATTAAAGGAAAAATATTTAAAAAAATCTTGGTGTAAATAAAAATATGTATTATGTAAAAAACAATATGATGGAAATTTACATCATCATGCATTGTCACATATTTAGCTCAGTACTAAATAAATAAAAAAAATATTCTTTACTAAATCTTCTTTATTTTGTATGATAATTTAATTAATTAATAATTATTAATAATAAATTAATCTCCATAAAACAATCTAAAATCTCGCTCATTTCTTCCAGTCACAATAAACAGCGGAATGACAAGTTGAAGGCCTGGTAATTGACAGCGACGTTTGCTATTTTTTGACAACTGCGTTTTTTTTGTACGCAATAGTCGCTTAAAAAGTTGCCAGCAACAACAAATTTACAGTACAAGGGTTTTGAGTACCTTTTTTTGTTGACTGAATATTATGATGGAAATTTCCATCATCATGCAAAGAAGGGTTAAATAAATCAATACAAAAATGAAATAATGAATACAATAAAATATTAAAATATTGCATAAAACAAAATAATGAAAAAAGATTGCAATGAAATCTGCTACGTATATTTCAATGTATCATGTCAGAACATATTATTTTGAACGACCAAGCACCACTTACTCGTGCGAGTTGAATTATATTTTTATTTATTTTAATCGTTTCATTGAATGAGCCACTTTGGTATGGCAAACGATCCAAAAGAACTTTGTCTCGTATTTATTGCTTTAAAAAATATCACATTTCCTATTTATATCATTTCACATAATCGCGTATTCAAAATGACATTTTTCTAGGTTTTATTTGCTGTAGTCATTAATTAATATTTTTTTTTAAATCAGAGCTTTAGTAAAAACGATGGCAAAACGTTATCAAAAGCTGATTTTTTTTTGTGTGATGCTCATGCAGGTAATAAAATTTCAGTTTTTCGCCAACTGTTTTTTTTTTCTTTTTCGTATACGGATATTTGTCTATTTCATTCCCACAATATCATGTTCTGACATGATAACAATGAATATAAAAAATAAAATGATGAAAAATATGGTTGTATAGTCTCAGAAAGAATATTTGTAAAAATTATAAAAACTTGAGAAAAAAATTTAGTGTATAAAATTCATATAACTGCAAACCCTTGTTTGAGCTTTAAATAGCTAAAGATAACTTGTGTAAAACAATATGTATTGAAAGTATCAAAAAATTATTAAAAGTATGAAATTATGAAAATAATTAAAAATATGAAAAGCTCTTCAACTGGCACTTACTATTCAAAAGATAACACCTTAGCGAATTTAATAATTGTAAGTTAAATAACTTGTCCTATTGAATGTAGAATCTTTGCATTCTTCATGTGCAGTTAACTGATAGTATCGATTCATGTGCAAAGAAATCCATTCATATAACACATACATAAACATCATTTGATTATAAAACATACTTAAACATGCAAATAAATCCATTAATGTTAAAAAAAGTATTAATTCAAACATCTTGAGCCGTAAAAACTGTAGTTTCTAAATCTTAATATGATATTCAAAGGGGTTACTTTAATATTTTTGGCATTTAATGTAAACTTAATTCAAAAAATAATACATTTAAAAGAAAGACTTTCAAAAACACCCCAATAAATTAGAAACACACAAATCAGAATTAAAGCAACGTACTTTATGTAAAATGCACTCACTTCATTTCTTTTTCAAGTTACAAGAACACTTAATCAATAAAAGAATATTAGATATGATCTCGGAAAAATACAGCACCTCAATTTCGTAAATGTTGTGATTATTAAGACGCCAAAATCAATCCAAATAAACAATTATTCAGCTAATTTCAGCTCCAAAGCAGCACTCCTTTGCCTGATTCTAGTAGTTTATGATAAATACCAAGGCTCATTGACTCTGACACGTTCAAACACATTTACAAAATGGAACTTCATTAACGTCATTTTCAATTAGGCTTAAGTCTCCATTTCTAATTGGCATTTGCATTTCTATGCAAATGGCCCCCACCGGAAATCAACTAAATTATCGGACTGGCAACACAAACATTTAACCTCGATCTCAGGAAATTGGAAATTTGAAAAGGCCTTAAAAATGGCAAAATATTTTTCAATGATTCTTTATAAGTATATATTTTTGAAATACATTTACTTTATTTTGGTAATAAACGTTTAGAAGGTATATTTTATTGATTGGTACTAAGATTTGTTTTTGTTCTTTTGGTTATTTAACTTATTGCTTAATGTTTCTATAAGATAAGAAGTGTTATTACATTATCGCATTATGAAATGTACTTCATAAAACATATAATATGGAAAAAGGTGATGCTCAAATCTCTAAAAAAATGGGAAATGTGAAAATTTTTACAAAATTGCAGATTATTTTTTGAATACTTTATGTGCATGACATAATATGCACATAAGTTACGCGTGCACCCATAATATGCACATTTAGTAAAGCGTTGTTATTGCATTTACAACAGTTCTGATTTTTAAAAAATAAGTTAATGGCTACAGAAAATAAAACCTAGAAAAATGTCATTTTGTGCACTTGATAATATGAAATGAAATAAATAGGAAATGGGTTATTTTTTAAGCAATCAATGTGGCACAAAGTTGTTTAGGTTCGTTTGCAATACTAAAGTGACTCATTCGATGAAACGATTAAAATGAATAAAAGTATAATTTAACTTGCACGTGCACGTGGTGCTTGGCCGTTCAATAAATGATGTTCTGACATGATACATTGAAATATGCATTGCAGATTTCAATTTAATATTTTTATCATGCAAGAACTCGATGTATTGGTTAGAATGGTTTGATGTCTCCGAAATTTACGGAAAAAAATATCTCCACCTGATATCACCTATATTACCTTAGTATTATTATTATGTATGCTTCTTAAAAACCGGACGATTTTGAAAAGGTTGACTCACTTTTATCAGTATTTCTCTGTTATTATTATGTATGCTTCTTTGAAAGCAGATGCACTTTTAAAATGTAACGTTTTTTTAGCGTAGCGGTTTCGGAATGAATGGACTTTATTTGAGGACAGCACAAACAAATTTATTTACAGCTATTTACAGGATAATTGATAGAGTAACAAATTCACATAAATACAATCCACCAATAACTTACAGCGTAAATGCGTCTTACGCACAATAAACACAGTTTGCAAAACAGCTATAGTATAGCACAGCAACAGTAAATTATAGCGAGCTCAATAACACAGCGTTAACAGCAAACGCAAACACAGCTCACTAATAACAAATCCTCCAGCGAGACGCTTTTTATTTCAGAGCAAACTCTCAACTAACTCACTCGACCCGCCTACTCGTCCTTATATAGCCGAAGAATCGCGTGCACTGAATCTCGTGAAAATTCTCAAAACAACGCGCACAATCTAGCGGCTACTAGACTATTCCTTTCGCCAAACCAATCAAGCTGGCGCGAGGCTCCTCGCCATACGTCGCCATCTTTGGCGGATTTTCGTGCCGCTCGCCCGCTTGTAACAAAAAGAATGATAAAGAACTATGACTTCATAGCTGTTATTTCATGTCTTTTCAAAACTTTGTCAATTAGAAAAACTGAAACTGAAAATTCAAAATAATTATCATTATATATACTTATATAAAGAGAGAGGGACAGACTGATAGAAAAGTCTCATGGTTGTTTCAAATAGGTTTAAATTGGTTAATGGCTAAATTTAATTTAGACAAAAATGATTTAGAAAATAATAATGTTTTCATATGATAACTTGAAATCTATGATTGAAGATTTCATTTTTTTTTTATTTAAGCTAAATTCCCTGTAAATTGTAATTATTTTCTTAATATTTTTAAAAAAAATTTTTAAAAAGTATTTCTTATTGTTTTGTACTGTTTTAACAATAAAAATTTTCATCGCGTTTCTAAAACGCAGCTTTAAAAAATTCTTGTAACAATATAGCAAAGTTGTTTCGTTTCTATGGTAACCAACTAGTATCCGGATTACCGATAAGTATGGGATTATATCTTCGAAAAAATTATTTTTTTGTTTTTAAATAGAAATAACTTTTATCGGATGCCACAGGACTAAAGTAATATTGGAAAATGCATCTGTAAAAAGGCATAGATGATTTTATTTTATAGTTAACCTTTTAAGATGTATGAAAGGATAATTTTTTAAAAATCTCATTTTAATCATACTATCTTAGGATAAATAAAATAGTATTACTTGATATATTAGTAATTAGGAAATAATTCAAGTTACAAAATAGCTAAATTGATTACGAAAATTGTGCAATTAGTATCCATTTTTTTCAAATATATATTTCTAGAATTTGGAATATATAACTTGAAATGATTTTGTGAAATTAATACTTATGTAAGTGTTGAAAAATTTAAAACTGTGGAAAAGAAATGAATAAGAATACTAGAAAAATTGAAAGTAATTACATAAATATATTTTTTTAATTTTTAATAAAGATATAACATATATATTTTATTAATGCATTTGGCTAAAATTTAAAAAAAAAAATCTATTCCAAAAATATAGATAATTGTGAGAAACAATTATTATTCTTTAAACAAGCTTTATGAAAAACAACTTTCTTCAAAATCAATTCCTACTTTGGATATCAGGAAAAATTCAGGAAGTTAGGAAATTGTTTATTTTAATTACTTTTTTATTAAATAATTACAATTATTGTTCTTTTGCTTCACTTTATAACGGAAAGAGGGGTGCCGTAGATTCTGAGGGTGTGGACCCCTGAGCACTCGAATAACGATTACCTTTTACCTAGTACCCACAGTGGTATAACTCTAGACATGGAGAACTTTATGGACAAGTTCGAACTTGCAGCAAAAAAAATGTAAACATTAAACTTGTTAAAATTTGTTAAATAAAATATTAAATTTGAGAAAACCGTATTAACATTAAATGTCATCTACCACAAGTTTTAACAAAATTATTTGAACTTGAAGGGATGAAAAAAAAATACGATTGAAAGTTTTATTAACGATTCAAAATTTGTACAAGATATTGGGAGAGTTAGAGCTAATAGTAAGAATTGAAAAATAAATGAAACAAAAATCAAAGGATTTTTTCAGCAAACCTCTATTTTATAGAACTGTTAAATGTCGTAGTCTCTATGGATTTAGATCAAGTTACTAAAAAGATGAAATAAATTTTCAAAAAATTATAAAAAACTGTCAGATTCTGACAGAAATTGAAAGGTATAATTTTTTTTTGTCTAGATTTGACTTTGCAGGCCAAGTTATTTAGCAAAACACGCAATAAAAATTTCGTTAACAGAAAATGGTTGTCGAAAGAAAATTTCCGAATTTAATTCTAAACTATAATGCCTTAATTTTGTTTAATTTTTTATCTACTTAAAAGTCATGATACAACAAGGAAATTTTTTTTCTTTAAAAAAAAACTTATCTTGTGGGTATTTTGATATTTGAATTAATTTTTATTGGAAACATTTAAATTCGAAAGACATTTATGTTTTTACCAGAAATTACACGTGCTCTCTTAGTAAAATCAAATACATTAAAATACTAATTTATAAAATTATTTGTTTCCGAACAGTATATACAAATGAGACTGATTTAAATGTTTTCAAATGTCGATAAATTTCATATGCAGCGATTTATAACATCTGCATATTTTAAGCGAATTATCAATTATCAGAGCATAAGCTGTAAAGCCAGTATTTTGAAATTGTTTACATATTAATGGCATTAAAAAATTCCTGATTCTATGCTTGTTCAAAGATTTCAACTTATTTTTTGTTACGAAAGTTTTACTAAAATATTCACAAGATAAAAGGAAACCGTTATTATAGTGATAATTCCTATAGTTTGAAGAGTTTCTTTATTTGCTTTTATATCCGTAAGTAAAGATATTGTATGCTTTTTAAAAATGTTTTCTTTTGAAAAATTGCGAAATTTAAATTTTTAAGCAATCATATGTTCATCTGTCATATTTAATATAATAATATGATACACTAATATCTGTATTAATAAAAATGCAACTCGAAATGCGTTGTTAAGCGCAAAACTGGAGAACGGCTTGGCCGACTCGGCTAATTTTTTAAAAATATTTTGGTTAAGGCACGAGGATGGTTCTTATGGAGAGAAAAAATGAAAAAAACTGCGTGGAAAATAGTTAAAACGACACTTTTCTTACTTTCCCGCCAAAAATCTTCATTTCCTATCCCCACACCAACTGAGATAGCAGAAAGTAATAAATTATGATTTGTTTAGAAAGAAATACGGCAAGTCAGTTGGTTTTCATTCATAGATAACGGAATGTTTAAAAAAGAAAGAAAATAGTTGCTTTTATTATTAGCCGGCATGAATATTTAATCTATGCCTGCTCAAAATAAAGTCTGGGCAGCGAAGAAAAAAAGTAATAACAAAGCTAAAAAAGGGTTTAGAGAAAGAAAAGTAGTGAAGAAAAAAAGGATAGAAAAGAAACGAAGAGTGTGTGTGTGTCACCATTATTTCGTCTGTGCGAGGCATTTTCCAAGCTGTTTTTAAACTTTCGCATCTCTTGAAAACCAATTGTGTCTTTATTTGTTTAGTGTGTTTACATTTATGAAAATTTGAATCTCATTATTCTATAAAAACAGAATTTTAGACCTTTCCCTCCACCATTAAAAACATCAATTCCGGGACAATCATTGCTCGGATAGAAAGAGAAAGATGAGTAGTACAGTGAACAGATCAGAAGAAAATAATACTAAATAATACTACAAATGAATTATATGATTATCAAAATTTGTTTGGTTTAAAAATATTTTGGTGAAAAACCTGTTATGAGGCACAGCTACAGAAAATTTTAGCGAGCATTAATACTGGTGAACCGACTGGTCGCCAAAGGCGGCTAGTTTTAAATAAAAATGCATCAATCTCATGGTCCAAACTATTCGAGAGGTGATGCATTAAATGTTTTTAACTTAATCGAATAAATAATATTCTTGAATAACTATCTAAAGTTGATTAATATTCGTCAATACAGTCATAGAACAATCATAGATATTTAAAATTAGTTTTATTCAGAGATTTAAAAAATGTTTAAATTTCATTGCCAATAAATTGAACTTTTATTCATTTAAAATATTTATTCCTCAAAAGTATTAGATAAACTATGATTAACAGGATGTAGAAATACCATAAAAATGTAATGTCATAAATGTAATATATAATTGTCCTTTTCATAATTAAATTATATAATTTATAAGATTGAAAACTTGTAATATGTATTGAATAATATTTTAATTATTTTTTATAATTTGAATTATAAAAAATTAAGCAAACTATTATTTAATTAAAAATCAAGGAAACTTTTGACTTTTTAGACCTTTAAACATCATAAACCAGTAGCATTTTGTCTTTTTGCCAATTTAAATCACACTATAGCTATTTTTTTTTATTGTTCTTTGTTTTAACAATTTTTTGGAGCAGTTTAATATTGGTTTGAAATAGTGATTTAACCCCAATGATAAGCAAATTTAAGATCCAATTGAAACGGAATTAATCTTGTTTGTGTTTTAACATTGTTTGCGTTTTAATTACTTTATTTACCATATTGATACAATAACAAATATTAATAACTATTGAAAAAAATGAGCTATCGATAGTTTTAAAACTCATCTGGTTCAATTAAAATTCTTATTTTAGGTAAAAATTCCTTATTTTCCTAAAGTCCTTATTTTCTATGTTATTGCTTTCAACTTTATTTCAATCTTTATACAAAAACATAAAGAAAAATATTATACATTAAAGCAACCACAGGTATTGATTTTATGCTGAATGCATGTATTTGCAAATATCGATTTACATCTTAGTCTAACGATTCTAGAAACTTTAAAAACATCAGAAATGATTTTGATAAAGCTTTCATGTATTGGTAATATTTCTGATGATCTTTGAAAATTTCTGAAAGCACAAGAAAAATAGTTTTGCAGTTATTCAGGCAATTTTCCTAGAATCCATTTAATGCTTTTCAAAACATTAAAAGGCAATCATCTGAAAATATTTTAGACCGATGACGATTCTGTCAGGAAATACTTTGTATCAACCGTATTTTGTAACTCTATTGATTGATTTTAATGAATCATTTTGAGAAATATCTTCTTATCCCGTGGTTTTAACAGTTAATCTAACTTTAAAACAAAATGTAAAATAATATCGAATTATTGGTTTAATGGAACATTCAGTTAACATACTCATCGTTTTATTGAAACAAACTCTAAGCCAATGATTCGATAAAATGATTGATTATGGATACTACGAATGGAATAGCTAGGCTGATTTTTAAATAATTGTATTTTTCTGTAGCTGAATGTTCAGTTACATTTTTGAATGATTTTTTAGAGCAGTCGATTTAGTTCATTTGATTCTAGTTTTCTGATGTTTCAGTTTGATTTCTGTGCAAGATGCTAATAATTTTATTTTAACCATTGATAAGGATTTGTTGTTACTTACGGCAATTTTCAAGACCGCTTACAGGATCAAAAGAACAACTCAACAACATATACGTCAAAACCCTTTTTACGAGGCTGACTTCATTCATGCATTTTATTAATTCATTCACAGATCGTAATTTAGATCTGGATCAGAGAACTATCATCTCTGCTCCAGTAATCCCAGTGGTATTACTATCAACACGGAGCATTTTATGGCAACAATAAATTTAATGTGCTCCAGCAAAAACGCACGTTGGGAGTCTTCAGCTGGTGTGTTTGAACTCGCAACCCAAGAGATGCGAAAACAAAGCCAGGCTATTCCTGTCCTTTTTAATTTCATGTAAACAAATAGCATAATAGGAAAATACTATAATATTCTCAGATCTGAACTAGACACTTTGAAGACTATCCATGTCTCATGTCTCCCTAAACCGAAAACACGCATCTTTGGAACTATGACTATCTGCTATTTGCTTTATGGTCTTTAAAAATAATTTATAGACTCCTGGTTAGAAATGGATAATATTTCTTGCATTATCAATAATAATTTGTGGCTTTAATATACGAATTCTTTCATCGGTATTTTAAATCTAAACTTTTAAAAATTTATACTCTACTTAACCATATATTTAATCACTGATTCCTATCTGTCGATAACTTCTTCCAGCATTTCAATATTGTCGATTTTTCAAATAAAACAACTCATCTCTTGTAAGTATACATTTTTACTATAAAGAACACACCTTCATTGCAGAGAAGGCTAATATTTACAAAATAAATTACCACCGTCTCTCTAAGGCTGGGTTAGCGTGGTTGGCAGGGCGTTAGATTCGCATCCCATGGTATGCGTATTCGAACCCGACAGCCGAAGACTCTCCGTGTGTGTGGTTTTTGGCACACGTTAAATCTGTTCGTGGTCACCAAGTCCTCGATGTCGAGAGTAATACCAAGGGGGGGGGGGGGTAGTGGGTCAGAGGTGATCGCTCTCTGTTCCGGATCTAAATTGCGATCTGTGGATGAATGAATGAAGTCAACTCCGTTAAAAAGGTTTGTGACGTGTGTGAGCTAGAAGTCAGACTTCTGCATTTGAGTGCTCAGGGGTCCATACCCTCAGAAATTACTGCACCCCTCCTTTCCTTGTAAAGAGGAACACAAGAATAACAACAATTATCTAGTTCATTCTAGTTGAAATGTTTGGATTAATAATATTGATATTGTGAAGGAGTAACTGATCATTAACGGCAGCTTCCATACCAAAAATTATAAACTTATTACTAGATTTCTTTAGAAGTATTGGATTGCATTTAATTATATAATTTTATCTGGACATAGAAGTGACTGTCTTTTAATAGACGTTGCCGTCTTAATACAAATGTTGAATTGTTAATGGGCCGGAATAGCCTGGTTGATAGAGCGTTGGACTCGCACTCCTTAGGTTACGGGTTCAAAACTCACCGTCCAAAAGATTCCCCGAATGTGTGGTGGCTGGCACTCGTTAAATCTGTCGTGATCGGAAAGTCCTCCATATCGGGAGTAATACCACTGGGGATATTGTGTCAGATGTAATCGTTCTCTGTTCTAGGTCTAAATTATGATCTGAGATGAATGAGTGAATTTGCATGAATGAAGTCTGCCCTTTAAAAAGGGTTGTGACGTGTGTGTAGCTAAGCTGTTTTCTTGGCTCTAGATGACGCTACTTGTAAAACAAGAGACGCCTCTTTCGGCTTAAATCTGCCGTTGTATCTGCAGGGGGCATGTCCTTGGCAAGTACCATAATTAACAATAACAAAAATATTAAATCGTTAAGGCAAATATTAAATCACAACGCCCCCGCCCCCGAGAGTATCCTGAAGTGAGTGTATGTTTCCGGTATGGTGGTTGCAAATCACCGCCCTGATGAGAACAGTAAGGGGTGGGGTTAGGCTCCTCCCATAGATGACGGGACGTACTTCCTACGGGAAGTGTTGTAACTTAACTGGTGATGCCCATTAGGACTCATAGTTCCTGCCATGATTGCTGTTACGATGGTCTGGTTATTCAGCCCTTTATCCAGCACGGTTTACATCCGTGTGCCTTCGGGTGGATCTGAGAGTCTAACCCTCAGAAGCTACTGCACCCCTCTTTCCTTTACAAAGCGGAACACGAGAACAACAACAACCATCTCTCTAAAGTTCAAATCGAAACTCCAGTTAAACTAGACTTTAAAATAAGCGAAATCATAAATTATAGAGTAGTTGTTTCCATATCGGACTAATGAACAATGAACACATTCGCATTCAAATTTGATGAAATAAGTTTGGAAGATGAGATCTTTAATTTACGAATCGTTTATTAGAGGAATTTTCAGTTGGAAATCCTTCTGAGAGACAAATGGTCCGAAGATACCATTAGGATCATGGATAGGTTTGTTACATAAGTGGAGCTGTTTGGGAAGGGAAGCGAATTATTAAATAGGCGATCATTTGCAAACATCTTGACCAACAATTATCCAATTTGGACACCTATAAAGCTATAACTCTGACACAATTTCAATGATTTAGTCTCTTTTAGCAAGTTGTATTGAATGCAGGATACCATTGTGCGATGTCTAAATTTAGTAACAGAATGCAACCCTTATCTTGAAAGAAATTATTCTTAAGAATTTTGACAAGTGAGTAATTGAATCTCATGAACAATAAAGCAATGTAATCAAATAAAAACATACTCATAAATTGTAAAGATTATTATATTTTATTATCATTTCAGAAAATGATATTAATAGGAATACAGCTTTGTAGCGTCAACAAAAATCCATAGGCAAAAAAAAAAAAAAACACCGTAGGTGAAAAAAAATTAACTGCAAGATCATTTCAAAACCACAGCTTTTAGTCACGTGATGCCACGCATTTACAAAACCTCTGATTTTAAAAATATAAGTTAATGACTACAGCCAATAAAACCTAGAAAAATGTCATTTTGGTCACGTGATTATATGAAATGAATTAAATAGGAAATGGGGATATTTTTTAAAACAATCATTGCGAGACAAATTTTTTATGACGTTTGCAATACTAAAGTGACTCATTCGATGAAACGATTAAAATGAATAAAAATATAATTTAACTTGCACGAGCCCGTGGTGAATGGCCGTTCAAGAAATGATGTTCCGACATGATGCATTGAAACATGCATAGCAGATTTCATTAAAAAAAATTTTGACTTGAAAAGACACTTCACATCAAACAATAATTAAAACCTGTGAATCGAGTTCTGAAATTCCCGATATTTAAATTTGTAATTAATAAGGCTTAAGAGGAGGAATTGACTGATACATTTATGTATCATAAGGGTCTTTTGATTCCTATATTGAATCAAATAGCGATAAATGTATGAAATGGAAAGAGCTTTATATTCAGGATTTGAAAACTGAGGGTTAGGATGCAGAAAGTTTGAAATTGATCGAGAAGTCGAAGAAATTAATTGAATTTTGAACTAATCCTTTAGATGCTTGGGAGGCATTTAAGCATAATTGAAATAACGTGTTTCACTATGCGTTTGAGCTTTTAGTTTGACTAAAACGAAGTTAATTGGAATCAGATAGTAGCATGCTTTAGATTCAAACTACGTAACTTTAAATAATATGCTTTCAAGCTTATAAAAAATCAAATAACTCAACTATTTAATAAACTGGTTTATTTAAATGATATTATTTGCTTATAAAATGTTTTAAAATTTCCATCTTTTTTCCTTCAAAACCAAATAACTATTTGGACTGGAAAAGTTTATTTTAATTTAGATACTTTTAGATATTTGTAATAAAAATTGAGTTTTTATTTTCTGGTTTAAAGGTTTATCTTGAAAATAAAATATAATAAAAGATTTAAACTAAATCTGCGGTGAATATTTCAATGTATCATATGTCAGAGCCTAATTTCTCGAAATGCCAAGCACCACGTGCTCGTGCAAGTTGAATTATATTTTTGTTTCTTTCAACTGTTTCATTGAATGAGTCATTTTAGTATCGCAAACGATACAAAAAACTTTGTCTCGCATTTATTGTTTAAAAGAAATATCACATTTCATTTTTATTTCATTTCATACAATCAATTGCTTAAAATGACATTTTTTATAAGTTTTATTTGCTGTAGTCATTAACTTATTTTTTTTAATCAGAGCTTTTGTAAGTGTGATGGCAACGCGTTATTAAAAGCTGATTTTTTAGATGCTCGCGCAGATTTTTTTTCACCTACGGATTTTTGTTGACCCCAGAAACCTCTTTCCAGAAAATATTATATTCTGATATGATAATAATTTTGAGGAATCCACCAGATTGGCAATAAAATTAGTAATTCCCGGAAATTAATAGAAGTTTTTTACAGACGGAAAGTTAATATGTTGTTGTTACTTATGGCACTTGCCATTGACAAGCCCCGTTGATACATCCAGATTTTAAGCCGGAGATATGCATCTCTTGTTTTACAAGTAGCGCCATCCAAGGCCAAGAGTACGACTTAGCTACACACACGCCACAACCCTTTTTAGGGGGAAGGACTTCATTCATGTATATGCATACATTCATCCCAGATCGTAATTTAGACCTGGGACAGAGAACGAACACCTCTGACCCAGTACCCCCAGTGATATTACTCTCGATATGGAGGACTTTGCAACCACGATCAGATTTAACGAATGCCAGCTGCCACTATCTCGGGGATTCTTATAGCCGGTGAGTTTCGAACTCGTAACCAAAAGAATACGAGTTCAACGCTCTACTAACCAGGCTATCCTGGCCAAAAACTAATATAAATATTGTAGATAACAGTCTTACATCATGTCTTTCATCTGGGTAAAACAGGGTCGTACGCCGACAGTTGGAAGGAACTCGTTGCAAATCTGTGTTAATTATTTAAATAATTTAATTGTTGGTATTTTAATAAATTCTGAAACAAGTTCAATTCGTTCGTCGTTATTAAGTATTTTCTTTTAAAGACCTCCATACATTAACAAACCACACCAGATATTTATTTAGAAAAACTTGCAACTTCTTAAAGTGTAGGTGATTTTCTTTGGCTGACACTCATATTCAGCGGAATATTCTCGTATGTGTTTAAACTCACTTACTGTGCCATACTGTCAAATTACTCTGTGTCGATAGTAATGTCACTAAGGGGATGGGATGGGATGTGTTACAGGTGATCGTTCTCTGTTACAGATCTAAATTACGATCTGTGGATGAATGAATGAAAGTCATGAATGAAGTCAGCCCTGTAAATATGACTTGTGGCATGTATGAGCTAGAAATCAATTTTCTGACCCGGTGTTCAAGGGTCCATACCCATAGAAGATAATTCCTCAAGGGGTCCTGTATTAACATCAAATGCCATTTACTACAAGTTCTAAAAAATGTTTTTGAAATTTGGCGGATGAATAAGAAGTATTTTATCAATGATTGAAAATTTGAACAAGATTATACATATAATATAGGGACAGTGTTAAATAATGGTTGGAATTCAAAAAAAAATCAAGCGGGATGTTCGTGTCGCCATCTGTTGGTTTGATACAGAACTGTTTTCATATGAAATATTATAAATTCCCTTAATTTTATTTTTCATGAATTAATAATTGTAAAAACTGTATTAATACCAAGTGTCATCCACTACAAGTTTTAAAAAATTTACTTGAACTTGAGTGGATGAATAAAAAGTATTTTATTAACGATTGAAAACTTGAACAGGATATATAATAATGGAAATTTAGAAAAATGAATTTATTTCTATGATATTTGAATACCTGTTCACGAACAATATTGTTCTTTAAAAACAAATCCCTTCTCTACCTTTGCTTCTTTATCATTATCGTCCCCCCCTTCTGCTGTGGCCATCCCGGAGATTAATGCTTATCTTTAATGCAACGGAGCAGATTGGCTCGAGAAGGCGAATAAAGTGAACTCCTTAATTGCGATAAATGTCGGTCATCCGAGATAAGACCTTATCAGGAGGAGGCTTTTACCTCCAGATGCTCTGATCGATTCATTATCGGACACTGGCTTCAGTAGAGCTCCCCTGTTATGGACCTGCGGAATGTGCATTCCTCGACCATTCTTTTCGAGGTGTTAAATTTGATAGCCAGATGTTAATCGATTTCGCGAACTGCTTCTCCGCTCTGGCTGAAGTTGTAATTTAGGATTAAGAGCTGCAAAAGTTGTAATTTAGGATTACATTTTAAGCTGCGGAAA
>JAOUZG010031332.1:2561973-2574409 GCA_026289955.1 Argiope argentata
TGCAAAAGTTGTAATTTAGGATTCAGAGCTGCAAAAGTTGTAATTTAAGAATCAGAAATGCAAAAATTTTGATTTAGGATTAGATTTTAAGCTGCGGAAATGAAAACAAAATTCCTCCAATTTCATTGAAAATTAAATATTATTGCAAAACTATATAAAAGATGTCCTTAATACTTATGTTTATTTAGCACCATTGTGTTTGATAGCCAGATGTTAATCGATTTTACGATGGGATTCCACACTGGATGCGAAAGTTGTAATTTTGGATTCAGAACTGCAAAATTTGTAATTTAGGATTCAGAGCTGCAGAACTTGTAATTTAAGATTCAGAACTGCAAATTTTGTATCTAGAAAAAAAATTATTTTAATCTGTATTTAGGAAAACAGAATCCCTCTGGATTTTACTTTCTATTTTTATTAAAATTGAAAACTATAAAAACTATAAAAATATTCGATTATTACTAATTACAAAAATATTATCACTAATGTTTTGTTACGATCAGTATGGTTGACAGACAGGTTAATCGATTTCAGGATGGGCTTTCGCACTAGTTGCTGAAGTTGTAATTTAGGATTCAGAACTGCAAAAATTGTAATTTAGGATTCAGAGCTGCAAAAAGTTGTAATTTAAGAATCAGAGCTGCAAAAGTCGTAATTAGGAATTAATTTTATGTTGTGTTTAGGAAAACAGAATTACTCTAGATTTTACTTTCTAGTTTTATTAAAACTGAAATATTATTGTAAAACTATGTTATTTGATTTCGGGATTGGCTTTTCCACTGGATTCTAAAGTTGTAATTTAGAGAACAAAACTGCAAAAACTGTAATTCGGGGTTCAAAATTGCAAAAATTGCAATTCGTAATTCAGAACCGCAAAAATTACAATTCGGGATTCAGAACTGCAAAAGTTGTAATCTAGGACTGGGAACTGCAAAAATTATAATTTAGGATTCATAACTGTAAAAGCTGTATTTTAAGTTAATATTAAAGCATGGATAGAAAAACAAAATTCTTTTAGATTCTACTTTCCAGTTTTATTAAAATTAAAATGTTGCTGTAAAACCATATAAAAGGCATATTGAATAATTATGTTTTTTCATGATCAGTATATGTTTGTAAATATATATAGCAAATAATACCTAGAAAAATGTCATCTTGAGCACTTGATTATATGAAACGAAAGAAAAAGGAAATGTGATATTTTTTTAAACAATAAATGCGAGACAAAGTTTTTAATATAGTTTCAATACCAAAGTGACTCATTCGATGAAAATATTAAAATGAATAAAAATATGATTTCTCTTGCACGAGCACGTGGTGCTTGGTCGTTCAAGAAATGATGTTCTGACACGATACATTGAAATACGCAGAGCAGATTTCATTTTAATCTTTTTTGAACTCAAATAGGTCTAAAACGTGGAGATTCGCAAAAATCTCCTGTTCAAATACCTTTGAAAGTTAGAACATTTTTATGTAAACGAGAAAGTGAAAAAAATGAAGCAATTATCTTTGTTGGTTTTAGTAACTTTTAATGCTTAAAGTTGTGTGTTAATGAATTTACAGTAGTTTAATGACTTCTTAAAGTAAAATTCAATAAACAAATTCATTGACAGAAAGGGATAGATTGTCTGACTCCTTTTTATGAAAGTTATAACAAGAAAAGAGGACAGAATAAATAATTACAAAGTATTTTTTACCTCCACAAACTCTTTTCATGATTAATGACGAAGCTTACTCATTGTGACAAATTTATGTGCGCATATTTCAATATTTTACATTGTAATGTTTGTGAACTTAATTTGCTTGAATAAAGAGACGCGTAAGAAAATAAAATGAGATACAATTGAAGTAAAATATGATATTGCATTCCATAAATTTCATTTCTCTCGAAGAAACAAGAACTGTTATGTTTTTGCTGTTATTTTTCTCATTTCTTTAAGAAAAAAGGGTTTTATAAAAAAAATACCTAACGCTTTACCTGAAACAAGTTATTTTTTAGGTATTAGTTTCTTAAAAATTATCCTTTTTTATTTTTTAAGGAACTTCAATAAACTAAAATCGCAAAAATTGAGCCATTAAATTCCATTGAATGCATTTGTCAATTATTCTAAATACACTCTATAAAAAAATCGACGGACCAAGAAGCAATCATCCGATTGCTTTGAAATTTCGTACGCATGAGTGTTTTGACCAGATATGCAAATGATTAAATTTTGGGTGTCCAATTAATGAATAGTTTGATCTCCAGCGCATCGGAACTGCGCATCCAGTAGATGTATATAAGGAGCAGTTCTTCAACGGTTGTCGAAACTTTCGGTTTGATTGCGATTCAGATTACCTTTCGACAACTTAAAAAAAATGCCTCAGGTAAGGGTTTGGGCTCATTACAATGAACTATCTTTTGCAATCGACAATTGGAGAGAATTCGGCAGGAAATACCGAAGGAGACCATCTGAAAGCTTTATCGGTTTATGCCACGCAGTGTGGAAGCTTGTATCCCGGCTAGAGGCCGGTCAACACCCTATTGAACTTGTTACTGCAGCTCTGAAATAAATTATTCAATTGTTCTGAGATTTTAATCATGTACAAGTCTGTACATTGTCTTCCTATAAACTAATTTTCGTCTCAATCGGACAAATCATTCTTGGTGCGTCGATTTTTTTGTTATAGAGTGTATATTAAATAATATTTATATCTATTAAATACTATTCATATTAATTTTTATTTGAAAGTATTGTGCAGAATCGTGGCCAAAAATCGTACAGAAGAAACACATATTGACTTTTAAATTTTGTTTTATTCTATCTCAAGATGTATGCTGAGCAACACAACACAAGAGAATGTTTACAAGGCTTAAAAAGAGGCGAAACATCTCTCTTTGATCTTATATACTATGATATTATAAATCAGACAGGTGTATATATCTGAAAGGAATTCATATACTTTTGACCTTATATTGACCTTCAGACCGGAGGAAAACAAGATCTTTCCAAAAAATCTATTTTATATAAGTGATTTATTATTCATCGAAGGAACTCTGTAATAGAATATTTTCACAAATGATTTATTATCCATCCACATTGGAAAGTGGACTTAATTGCGTATTACCTCTTTAATACTTCGTTTGATTTATTAATTTATTAGGAAATAACACTTTAGAATTATGTCACTATAAGCTAAATAAAGACAAAACCTTAGGTATTAATTACATTCAAATGTTATGTTTAAAATACCATCACACACACACACACACACACACACACACACACACACACACACACACAATATACTTAAATAAACTGATTTTAACGTTATTTTTTAAACTGCTAGGAATATAATCAATTTTATATTTATCTATATGAAAACGTTTGGAAAAATTCTTGTATAATAGAATAAATTAAATAAAAAATCATCTGCTGTTTATAGAATAATTGAAAAATCAAACATTTATGATGTGTGAAAAGTAAATAATATGAATTTTATTTAATTCCATTTATTTATGAATTTATTCTACAAATTAACCAATTTTTTAAAGGAAATTTTATTCGAAATAGCAGAAAAAATAATAAAGAATAAATTTTATCTAACATTAATATTTAGATTTCCTGAATAATTAAGACTAAAATTCCTTTGTCTGTAAAATTGCCAAAAGAGACAATCTGGTTTATAAAATTAAGTTTATTGAATACTCCAAATAAGGAAAGGCAATTCATATTTCCATGGTAACCGACTGTAATTTGGCTTCGGTAAATTCATTATTGGATCTGCGAAATACAACTTTTGGCTTTTAAACCTAATTGCTATTGCCACATGACTAAAATAATTCCAGAAAATTACTTGCATGAAAGGAATTTTTTTGTATTTCAATAACCTATATTAAAATAAGGAATAAAAATGAATATTTTTTTCTAATATTAAAAAAGAAATTCTAGCATTTCTTTACATTATTTATCTTTGTAATATTTTTCTAAATTATGGAAATAAAGTTGAGAACTGCGACTAAATTTAATTATTAGTTATTTGGATGAAATTGAAAGGCTTTATAATAATGTATATCTAAATATAATGTAATAAAGATTGATTTTTTAAATCAATTTGGAAAATTGGTAAATAAATAATAAAGCTTCTAAGCTTTAAGCCCGAAATATATCTTAACTTTAAAATTATCTAAATATTTTTTTAAAAAAATAGCATAAATGATAGTAATAATTTTAGTACATCTGTAATTGTTGATTTTAATTCATAATTTTTTTACATGTTTAAAAAATTCAAAATGGATATTAGATAGTACTGATAGTTTGAAAATGGCATATCATCAAAATTTAAGAATATAATCTAATTTTTACTTTAAAACAATTAATTCCAATTAACTCTCTCTAATTTACAGAAATGTGATAAAATGTTAAGGGGAAAATTTCTTTAAAGGTTAATGTTTTAACTTTTACGCAAAAATTGCGGGAATTGCGGAATATAAAGGTTGGTCAATTTCTTAAATGGTTGATATGGTACTTTTAATAGAATATTTGACACATGATTTTTCATAATTTTTAAGTACATTTAAAAAGACGGATATTGTTAATACATAAAAATATTTCCAACTTTAAAACTTCTTGAAACATCAACATTATTATTTTGTATTTCATTCAAGTTATTTACTGAAATAGAGAAGAAAATGAAACACACACACACACACACACAGAGAGAGAGAGAGAGAGAGAAAGATTTTTTTTTCTAATTAATTGATGCACCATTTTTAAAAAAAAACAGCATTTGATGAACGATCTCTTATTGCTTAATTTTACATTAGCATAGCTATGACAATTTAAGAACATTTTCTAATTCTTTGAAACAAACTATGCACATCATAATTTTAGTTTATTGAGGATTAATTCATTCTAAGTGTGATATAATAACTTTAATTAAAACTAGTTTATAGTTTTAAAAACTTTATTAAATTTTATATTTTTCCATTAATTTTTTATAATTTAATTTTAATTATTATTGAATTTTTTGAAACTTTAATGTATAATGTTAATGTTTGTGTTTAATTTATAATTCATCTGTTGTTTCTAATGGCACTTGCTATGGACAATCTCCCTGATGTATCGGTGATTTAGTCATACTCTTAGCCCTAGTTCTAGTCCTAAAGCTCATATCAATAGTCAGACATCTTTTTGGCAAACATGATTGAAAATTTCATGGAAAGAAAGGTCTTGTTGTAGTTGCTATTAGTGGCACTTACCATGGAATAGCTTTGCCGAGGCATCAACGGATTTTAAGCCAAAAGGAGCGTCTCTTGTTTTGAAGTAGCGCCAACTAGGGCTAAGAGTATGACTTTTGCTATTCACTTATCACATTCGCTTGCACAGCCCCTTTTTACAGGGGGGCACATTTACACACCTTACTAATAGAACACAGAAGAACAACCATGTCCCAAACAGAACTCGAACTGGGAGGCCCAGCTCTCGTGGAAAAAGCACTACCTTTATGTCAGGATGCTAACATGAATTACTGTTTTCACTGAACTCTTAAAAATGAAATATATTAATATTTTTGCCATTCTTTAATTTTAATAATTGTGTTATTTTATTTTAATAATAAATACCTATCTAACAATAGCAAAACAATACCTATTCGGTGTATGAAATTTCCTAAATACTAATATCTAATAGTATTTGTTTATTTAACAGAAAACCCAATTCTAAGAATACCATTTGATTTGTTTTGAAAGTCGAACTACTGTTTTCCAAGAACTTACTGGAGAATAAAAGCTCAAAACATACAAATGCCTTTTACCCTAGTAAAACGAAGATTAGGTATATAAAGCTAAATTCCCTTTCCATGTACGCTAGGGTTTTATATTCTATTGACCATTAAATAATGTTCTTTATTATCGTAGAACTTTCGGAAATACCTTTTATTCACAGAAGCCGTGCAAGATCAAGACTCAGTAAAAGACAGCTTTTGCACTGTTTACCAAACTATTGAAAATTTTGCTCAAAGTTTTACGGGGCCATTCCAGTTTTAGGAAAGTATTCCCTAAACAATAGTCTGAGTTCAGTAAAATAGCTTTAATATAAAATAGGCTTCCTCTTTGATCCTGGTGCATACTAGGACAAAACAAGCATTGATTTGAGAAGTAAAATGAGATTTGTGATGAAATAAACCCTGACAGTTTAAGAGGAGCTTGAATTTTCAATCTTGTGTAATAATTTTGATTTCTGAATATTTTTGAAGACATACGAAGATTTTCAATCAAATTGTTATCCGTTAGGTTTTATTTCATTCTTATATTTAGAATGAAATTAATCGTTGAAAAATAGAATTCGAATAAATTTTTTTCGAAATAATTATTGTTAATTTCATAGAACCTTAATCTACAGTAAAAATTATTATTATCATGTAAGAGCATGAAATTGTTTGGTTAATATATTTATATGTCTCCGAAATTTACATGCATTAAATATTTTACCAGTAATGCAATATTATTACGTATACTTCTTTGAAATTATATAAGTTTTTAAAAGGTTGACCTGCTTTTAAAAGTATTGCTTTATTATTACGTATGCTTCTTTGACAGCAGATGAATTTTAAAAAGGCAGATAAACTATGATATCATAGCTATCATTTGAGCTTCAAAAATTTGTTCGACGGCTAAAAAAATTCAAAATGGAAGTTTAATAAATATTATAAGATGATAAGATAGAGAAGTATCGTGATTGTTTCAAACTGATTTAAACTGGTTAATGACTCAAATTAAATCGAATAATGACTTACAAATAAAAACTCATATAATAAATGAAAATTGCGCAAGTAGATTTCATTTTGTATTGATAATTAAGTAAATATCTATATTAATATCTAGAATTTTTAAAATTTATTAAAATTGAATTATGATGAATTTCTTTCATAATGTAATTATATCATTATCATTTTTATTTATTTTACTTGTTTTTCAATACCAGAAAAAGCATTATGATTATTATTAAATTATAGAAATAACAGGAGGATAGAAGCATATTATAAAACAATGACAATATAAACCGAAATGCAGGCACCAATTCTATTCAAGTGTTATGTAATATGGCCGCATTTGTCTGTGATAAAAAAATTTAAAATTTTAAAATTATTATTTGTACTAAAGTTCTGAAGATATTCAAGTTTGACATTATGCTAAAGAATGTGTAAGTAAACAAAATTAAAAAAAACAACATATAAAATATAATTGTTCAAATTTAATGTAATTCTACAAAACCGAGATGATATATTTAACTTCTTGTAAATATTTAATTCAAAAACGATCTTTACCAATATACATATATTAGAAATAAGAAATTTTAAGTCTCTAATTTTCGAAAGACTTTATGCTTTCTCTATCTCTCTCTCATATATATATATTGAAGCGAAAATTGTTCCTAACCAAGCGCCCCGATGGCTCAGTCGGGAGAGTACGGGATTCGTAATCCGAAGATCGTGGGTTCGAATACAAGAGGAGCATTTTGCTACGGGAGCTTTCAATTCATTTCTGTTTCAATTTTAATTTGTTATTTGTTGTGTTAATTATGCACATTTGTATTATGTAAATTTATTCCTAATTTTCTGCAGGCTTTCAAATTCTAGGAGGTTTTTTGTGTATATAAGTAGTTTCGAGATTAGTCAGATAATAAAAGAATCGTGAATTGAGCTTGAGTGTGTTTATTCTCGTTAGCTTTATTACATTCATCTCATCTTCGCGACAATATATATATATAATTGTGAATGTTATATAATATAATATTATACGTAAACACAATTTAGCAGTTGTGGGATAGAATAAAAGAAACTATAAATCTTCGATTTACTTCACTACAAAAATCGTAACTTACGTACAAACAAGAAGTGGCATCTCATAATTTATGCCAGTCTACTCGGGGTACAAAATCAGAAGTGATTCAAGATTTTCGCTTCGGTTGTGTACAAAGAGTTTTCGATAGGGATTTCTATGATATATGTAGACTTAGGAAAAGGAATTTTAGGTATATTTTAACCTGCTAACCGGGTAATTGACTTATATTCAATTTGTTTTGCATTGAAATATTTCTTCATTCCCTCGTAAACAGTTAAAACACCTCTTAAGCATTAAAGAATTTTATCTCTTCACTCGAAGAGAGTCCATCAGTTTTCTGGACAGCATTTAGAATTAATTAAATAAAAAGTGGGGATTGGATAAGGAAATACAAACCATTTACATTAATATAATAAAAAAAAGGAAAATAAGAAATTTAGATTATATATATATTCTGGGACAAATTTCACCATCAGTTTAAAAAGTATCAGATGGTGATGGAATTAAATTTAATAAAAAAGATAAAAATGAAATCAGTTTTGCATATTACAATGTATCATGTCAGAACATTATTTCTTGAACGGCCAAGCACCACGTGTTCTTGCGAGTTGAATCCTATTTTTATTCATTTTAATCGTTTCATCGAATGAGTCACTTTAGTACTGCAAACTATTTTAAAAACTTTGTATCGCATTTATTGTTTTTAAAAAAATGTCACTTTTCCTATTTATATCATTTTATATAATTACGTGCTCAAAATTATATTTTTCAAGATTTTATTTCTTGTAGGCATTAACTTATTTTTTTAAATCAGAACTTTTGTAAGTGCAATGAGAAAAAGTTATTAAATGCTGATTTTTTTAGAGGCTCATGAAGATAATACAATTCCAATTTTTCACTTACGAATTTTTGTTGACGCTCATTCCCAAAATAACATCATGTTCTGACATGATAATAGTTCATTATCTTAATATAAAAATTCTTATAACAATTAAATTTATTAAAACATACACAAATACGATTGAATTGAATTTACTTTTTAAAATTATTTATACATTAGGTTTTTTTTTTTGTTTTTTCGTATAAAATAAAAATTATATGTTTACCTTTTCTAAAGTTTTGAGAAAAAAAATATATTCCTCCCTTTTTTGGTATTTAATAACTAATCAAAATTAATGATAATTTGATATATTAACTGGAATTCCCAATAACGAATATTTTCAAATTCAATAAATTATTCTTTCCAACCATATCCTTTTGAACCTCTATGAGTAAAATAGAAACTTAGCGCCTCCATCTTCATCATGTCTATCTATACCAACAAGAATCCCCCCCCGATGTATCTTGTTTGTGCAAACTAAATATTTATGCACCCTTCTGAAAGTTGGTCCCTGACAGAACGGTTGCCAAATCAAATAATTGGTGCCCAGGATGTTTGCAGAGGATCAACTACTTAATAATTCGCTCGCTCTCCCAATTACCCCTCCTCAATTAAGAAGCCTCTCCAAGGGTAATTGTGAGAGCGAGCTAGGGCCTTAATGGTCTCATTGGACCATTCGTCACCATCCACAGCGTCATCATTTGGGCTTTTCAAGAACAAACGAATATCGTGCTGAAGTATCTCCCCTATCATCTTTATTTCGTAGCCTACGAGCTGGTGATTGGTCAATATTCATCAGCCACTGGCAAAGAACCCGCTGCACTACTAATTAAGTTTCTCGTCCATTTTAAAGTCTATTTTAACTCAAACTGTCTATGTATACCATGGAGAGTTAACGGTAATCTTAACTGTTATTTATCAGTGGTACAAGTTTTTAACTTAATAATCTACTAGTGTAATTGATTTTTATTAAGACTGATCGATTGTTGTTTAAGCCATTTTGAATTTTGGTATTACGTAATATGATTGGTGGGTCGAAGGATTTTAGTTTTAAAATCTGAATTGATGGACGGAAGGACTTTAATCCTAATTATATGATCTGTAGGCAGAATGATTTCTGTTCTATTGATTGATGGGCAGAAGGACATTAATTTTAAAAATCTGATAGATGTGTAGAAAGCCTTTTGTTTTAATAATCAGTAAACTGATTGATGAATAGGAGGAATTTAGTTTTAATAATCTGTAATCTGATTGATGAGTAGAAGGAATTTAGTTTTAATAATCTGTCATCTGATTGATGAGTAGGAGGAATTCAGTTTTAATAATTTGTAATCTGATTGATTATTGGGAGGAATTTAGTTTTAATAATCTGCCATCTGATTGATGAGTAGAATGAATTTAGTTTTAATAATTATTAGTCTCATTGATGAGTGGGCGGAATTTAGTTTTAATAATCTACAATCTGATTCAGTAGAAGGAATTTAGTTTTAATAATCTGTATTCTGATTGATAAGTAGAAGGAATATAATTTTAATAATCAGTAATCTGATTGATGAGTAGAAGGAATTCAGTTTTTAACAATAAGTAATCTGATTGATGAGTTGGAAGAATATAGTTTTAATAATCAGAATCAGATTGCTAAAACTAAATTTAACAATAAGTAATCTGATTGATGAGTAGAAGAAATTTAGTTTTAAAGATCAGTAATCTGATTGTTAAAATTAAATTCCTTCTACTCATCAATCAGATTACTTATTGTTAAAAATTGAATTCCTTCTACTCATCAATCAGATTACTTATTGTTAAAAACTGTATTCCTTCTACTCATCAATCAGTAATCTAATTGAGGGTGGAAGGACTTTAGCTTCAAAAATCTAATTCCTTTTTCGAAGTATAATATTGAAAAATATGCAAATAAATCATGATGTAGGTGCGAATGTGTTGGTTCATACCTTCAGGAAATTAGAAAAATAAATATCCAATATACAGGTATAAATTTGATTAAAAAATTATTATTATTTTCTTTTATATTGTATAACATTATATATATTATATATACATTAAAAAGTGATTCAAAATCAAATGAATGAATATGACAAAATATGCATATTTGTCTGATTTTTTGACTAATATCCAATTTCATAGATCTTGACAAATATGCAGTGCTATATTTCTTGATGGATATGCAGTTTTATATCTCTTAACAAATATACAATGCCATAATTCTGGATAAATATGCGATAATTGTATGGAAATATTTGCATATTGGTCATAGCTTACGCATAAAAAGGCATTTCAACTAATAAGATTTCAAAATTCCTTTATTTAATTCATAGTGTAAGCCGACCAGGGATCTTTAAAATGACCTTTTGTAATTTTTACCTCAGCAATTTGAAATTATACAGGTATTAAGAGTAGCACTATAGAAGATATTACAAAAAAATTTTAAAGCATTATATTTATTTATTTATGCATTAGGGAGGTTAATATAATGTAATATTAGCTATAAATAACGTTAATGAAAAATGTTACAAGCGCTCCAAATTTGTTCAAAAGCGCTCCAATATTTCTCGATTTACTCTAACCCTTTTGAAACAAAAGTTTGGATTAATCTGGAAGTGTGAGTACGAAATATCAAAATTAACCAATATGGTAACTTAAAACTACTGATTTTTTTAAAAAAAGTTTAAATAGTTTGAGTTATTACATTGGTTAATTTTGATATTTCGTACTCACACTTCAAGATTAATCCAAACTTTTGTTTCAAAAGAGTTAGAGAAAGTAATAATAAAATCTGGAGCACTTTTGAACAAACTTAGAGCGTCTGGAACATTTTTCATTAACTTTCTTTATCGCTAATATTATATTAACCCCCTAACTCTTAAATAAATAAATATAAGGCTTTAAAATTTTGTGAATCATCTTGTATATTACTCTTAAATACTACTCTTAAAACCTTTAAAATTTCAAATTGCTAGGGTGAAAATTGTAGAAAGTCATTTTAAAGGTCTCTGGTCGCCTCAAATTGAATCTTCTATACAATAATTTCAAAATCGAAATTATTGCACTTGAAATTTTATTTGGTGATTTATTTAGCAAATTATTTCATTCCTTTTTACTTCATTAGCAGCAAAAATCATTTAAATTACTGAATCATCAAAATCAGATCACAAAAAAATTTACCAATGCCTTTTTTTCAAGTCATATGCATCTAATTCTAATGCACAACTTATAAAGAATAGCTTCACAAGATAATAATTATTCCCCTTTCATTATCAAACTCCATAATTTCCATGTTTGTAGGCGGTTAGATGGATTAACACTGATCTTCACTGAATTGGGTAAGATTAGCTTTCAGAGATAATATTGTATCCTTATGTTTGTGTCGAGGATAAGATCTTCCAGGAGGAAGCCTTTTATTCCCAGATGTCCAGTATTGGATTAATAGTCCAAGGAAATAGTATCACGGAAATTCCATGTCTTGTTTAACTGTTTTGAACCATTAATGACTATATTTAATTAGTAATTGATTACATAAATGCTTCTATAGTGTTTGGAAAATGATAACCTAAGAATAAAGAGCGATAATTATGGAATGAAATGATTGATAACGGATGTATTAGTGGTATTTATTTATAATTAACTTATTTTTTAGAATCATAAATAGTGGATAATTTCAGGTGCAATCTTTTAGAATCATAAATGGTGGATAATTTCAGGTGTAATCTTTT
>JAOUZG010031332.1:2574419-2584512 GCA_026289955.1 Argiope argentata
GGTGTAATTTTTTAGAATCATAAATGGTGGATAATTTCAGGTGTAATTTTTTAGAATTATAAATGGTGGATAATCTCATGTGGATAATTTAATATGCCCTCTTAATTCAAATAATAATGTGTGGGTTTGAAACTGTGATAAATATTTAAGGCATATTTATAGAATAAACAGATGTCAGATCCTTTGTTTATTGTAATAATGCTGTCAAGTTCCATGAAATAATTGCCCATGCCATTTCACCTTCAATTCCACTTAATTAACACCGATTTTACTTTGATATTCTTCATGCAAATAATTTATTTCATGCCAATATTAAAATACCGCAAGGAATTTTAATTTTGTCAATACATAATGATCGCAAATGCTCGTTCAAGGGAGATATGCAGATTGCTTGAGTTGCTCTGTTAAATTATTCTTCCATTTGCTATATATGATTGATTGTTCATTAACGAAGCTCTCCAAGAAGGGTTTTTGAGGAACATGGGTATTTTCTAAGAATCCCCCAAAAATGCCTTATCGTGAATTCGGTTTAATACTACAGATAAGCAGATACCTTTTTTTTATAGAACCTGTTAAAGAATACAGTCACTCATTTTAGATTTTGAGGGAAGTGGGCGTAATTTGAAAGGACTTAAGACATTCCAATATTCTCAGAAAATTCAAATAAATGCTGAAAAAAGTTAAGCCTAAGACCATGTTGTTCATGTTGTTGTTGTTACTTACGGCACTTTATAAGCCTGTTTACAGATCTGTCAGCTCTTTACGCCGAGTGAGCGTCCATTGTTTTTTTAGTAGCACCAACTAGAGACAAGTCTACGAATTAGCTACTTCATGCATCGCATTTGCTTGACCAATCTCTTTTTACAGGAGGGGAGGCATTCACACACTTCACAGACAAAAAAACAGAAGAACAGTCAAGCCCGAATCGGGCCTCAAATCCAGGACACCCAGATCACGAGGAAGACCTGCTACTGCTATGTCAAGACGCCAGCATGTTGTTAAAGTTGTTGTTGTTACTTATGGCACTTGCCATGGACAAGCCCCGTCGATAAAGCAGCAGATTTTAAGTAGGTAATATACGTCTCTTGTTTTACAAGTAGCGCCATCTATGGCCAAGAACGTTGTTAAAGTAAAATCTATTAGCAATATTAATTTTAAAACATTAAATATTATCAATATTTTTCTATTTTGGATAATATTTATGTATCTAATTCTATTATTTATATATTATAAATATTGATGGTATAAAATGTTATCAATATTTTTCTAACATATATTAGTAACTAAATTGTCTTAGTTCTAGATATAGATCATCAAAAACATAGAGTTAAGATTTTTTTTAAAATCCAGATTTCTTTTAAAAATTGAAGATATTTGAAGAATCCGGTGATATGATGGAAGGTATAATATTATAAATGAAAAAACTAATTAGCAATGTTGATTTTATACATAGCTAGAGAACTCTTTTGGATTTTTTTACAATAGGGAATAAAAGTGTTATCACGTTTTTGTTGTTTATCTCAAAACTACTAGTTTAAAAAGGCCCAGGATTATCCAAATGATGAATCTTGGAGGCACCAGTCTTCATATAAAATTAAAATAAAATTAAGTCCAGTAGTTGTGGTTTGAGCAATAGTTCTTTGATTTGACCAATAATTTTAAATATATATAGATGATATGCATGGTTTGGTTTTACAAAAACAATATTAAACAATATATTAATTTTAAAATGTTTACCCTCTTTAAGCTATGAACACCTAATGTACTGCTGCTTTATACCAAAATAATATTATTATTATTTTCAAAAATTGATTCAATTGGTAATATGCCCTCTATTAAATAGGAAAAATCCTTAAAAATTTAAAACAGACAAAGAATTATGTAAAATAAAACAACCTTTATTCTTTGGGAATATGATTTCACTTGGAGTAATAACGATACTTAAAAAATATTGTAAATGTACAATTTTTTCATGCTTTTTGTTCTAAAATTTTGAATAAAGTCAATTTTAACGAATAAAATATAAATGAATTTTGAAAGATGAATAAATAATGAATAATTTTAAATAAACTTTGCATTTATTCCGGTTTTTCTTTCTAGAGTTATCTACAAATTTTAAACGCAATACTTGTTTGAAATGAAATTTAGCAAAAAGTACAAGTGAAAAATGTTTGAAATTAGACTGAGATTACAACTGAAAATAAATACTTCTTTTAAAAACAAAGGATTTGGTGAATAGCATTCCCTAAGCTTTTATTTTTCTCCATATGTGAACAAGCGTAAAGTATTTTTATAAAATATTTCCCCTTAAGCATCATTTAAGTAAACACACTAAATAAATAAAAATCACTTATAGTTCTGTTATACATTTGTTAACACTAATGCTATATTTTTACATCCCGATGAAATATAAATTACTTAGTCATATTCTTCAGAATTTGTTCAGAAATACTATCAAGCATAAAAGAAATTAAATTGAGGATTTTAATATAAATGACCTGACAGTAAAATGTTTGTTATTGAAAATAAGCAGTTTTGTTAAAGATGTCACTTCAGCAAAAGGAATAAGAGAAAAGAATTTTTGGTAAAATTAAATAGCGCGATTATAAAAATTTGTAGGCTTTTTGTTTAAATAAGTTTATTATTTAAAACGTGATAGTAGTTTATTGAAGACATAAAGGTTTTTATTTTGTGATAGAATAAAAATATATATATAATCAGAATATTTCAATTTGAGTTTTTATTAATATAAATAGTTGCGGAGAAAAAAAAGCCTTTCATTTTTTTTTAAACATTTCTCGAGTGTTTTCTAAATTAGATGGGGATTATGAGTGACTATGAGTTTTAAATAATTGGAATTTCATTTTCAGATCCTGTATTTGAGAAATTCGAGCTTTATATAAATAGGAGAAAGCTGAGAATTTATTTATTCAAATTTCTTAATTGAAATTTTTGTAAACGATACCAAACCACAAATTTCCTCTTTCCGACTGTTATCGTGTTTTCACGAATGCAGATGATAAATGGTGGTTTAAAATTGTATTTTGAGCGCAGTTGGTTTGTATTTAAATAATTTGAATTGTGTTGGAAATACACATTGAATATTAAAATTGTGAATGAAATTTTCATTCCTCGAATTTAATATCCACAACATATAAATTCAGCAATACTACAATTATCCGTCAAATATTTTGTAAAGCGAATTCTAAAATATATAAAATAATCATGTTGAGTAATGCCCACACAGGCTGTTAAAAATTCTTCTGAACATTCATCAATTTCTTTTAAAATTTAAATAAACGAATACCGATTTGATGAAACCTGAATATAATAAATTTCATCTATCCGAATGATAGTACTTTGTTGTTATCCTTGTCACTAACCATATGATTGAATGACAGGCATGCAATTTTTTAAATTCGGTTTCATGCAGGTCTGAAGCAGTCATCGTACCCATATCCAGTATCCCCCCGGGGGGGGCATAGTAATTGTGGATGAAATGCTTCTGGTATGGTGGTTGAATCTCTCAAACCCGGCGGGCACACAAATAGGTGGGGGATAGGGTCCTTTCATAGATGACGGGACGTAGTTCCTACGGGGAGGGTTGTACCTTGGCTGGTGACGGTCATTAAGACTCAACCACAGTCCCGCTAATTGCTGTTGCGGCGGTTCGGTCATTCAGTGCTGTTGGGTAATCCATGTGCCTTCGTGTTGCGTCGGAGAGTCTGTTCTATGACTTACCCATACCCAGTCATCATACCCATTTCATACAGGTCACCATATCCATAACCAGTTACTAAAGACCAGTTAAAAGGTGCATGGGAATAACATGATTAGCCTTGTGACGTCACAGTGTAGGTGAATGGATAGGGCCGAACTCGCAACTTCTGGGTTCGTACTCGAGTAACATAGTCAATATACAAAAGTAATTACTCGTTTTCCGAGGATGTTATTGGCTAACGAGCTTTCACCACATACTCTCTCGCCAGTGAGTTCGTGGTGAGACGAACGATTGGCGGAAATTATGAGTGAATCATAAAGGCTATCACCAGCATAGATACAACACTTCCCTTGATAAATATGCTCCTTTATCAGTAGAAGGTAGCTGACCCCAACCATTTTTGTATCCACTTGAATGCCGATAACTAACCACCATACTATTATTACCACCATTTTTAAAGCGTCCTTCGTTGAGATAGCCGAGTCATAAAGACTATCGCAGGCCTCTATACAACATACTTTCTTTGATAGATATATCCCGTCATCGATAGAAGACAGAAGCCCGTTTTTGTATCCACCAGGTGTCGAGAACCAACCATTATATTATTATCCTCATTTTTGAAGCACCCCCCCCTCGTTGAGATAGCCTGAAAGTTAGATATTTGTAAAAAAAAAATTCGAAATTTTTTTTAATGTTAGAATTATTTCTTTTTTTCATACAAAAAAAACATAAAATACATTTTTTTACAAAATATACTTTTTTTTACAAAGGATAATTTTTTTACAAAAGATACGTACACAATTTTTTTACAAAAGATACGTACACAATTTTTTTTACAAAAGATACATTTTTTACAAAGATACATAAATAAAAAAAATTTCCAATTTTAGAATCGTTGACTGCAATCTTTAAAAATAAAGGAATCATAAAAACTTTAATCATTAAAAAAAGTACATTTTTGATAGATTTTCTTTAATAATTCAGTTATTTTACCAACAAAATGCAACATTTAGTCTTACATTTTCGTTCATTTTCAAGAAACTGGAAGCTTAGTATCTACTTTCAGAATATTTAAAGCTATGAACCTCTTTAGCTATCCTCCGAGAGGGGCATTAATATAATATAAATCACCTTTATCGTCCAAGGACGCTGCTTATAATTACCATGTCAAGGTACTTTTGTCATCATTATGCTAAGAAACCTGAAGAGACTGCTGTTGTAACCAATTAATTATGCCTGCATTTATTCTGGTATTCTTTCCAGATGTTTATTATGCAGTTTTCATGATGCACTTTCCCTTGAGATTTGTGATAGCAGTCCTGTTTAAATATATAATGCGCTTATAAACATTTTTCAAAGCGTGAGCAAAAGATATGAAGCTAATTAGGTTTTTATTGCTATTTCAACTCGGGTTCTTTATGTATAGTAGTTTTCACTAGGAAAGGGATATTAGGATAAGACCAGAAAGAAATTATTTATATTTAGATGAATTATTGTTTGCAGTACGCATTACTTCATTTAATATTAATCTTAAGCCTTAAGTGCGAAGAAGAAAATTTAAGGCTTAAACCATTCGCTACCAACCACGAATATACTCGTGGTCGGCTGGTTGTTACCCGTTTCCAGCACGAATATAATCGTGATATTTTAAATATAATAATAATTTATTCTCTCAATTTATTTTAATAATTTATTTTCATCTTTGTAATATGTTTTATTTATATGTATATTTGGTTAAAATGAATAAAACATTTTAGAACCTTCTGGTACGAACGGGATTCTCATAATTCTACACCGTTTCTGAACTTTCAAAAACGAGTTTTAAATCCCATATATTTTCTAATAATTTTAGTTTTATAATCATACCGTCATATGAGAAATGTTAACATGAAATAATTTCCCCTTCATTCTCAGGAAAACAGAGTAAAATGTACCGAAGAAAAAAAATGTATATCATGAAATTGATTGAAAAGTATGTCTTATGCTTTTCTTTTTTTCCTTTTGTGGCCAATTGATTCAAAAGGATTATGATTTTTTCTGTTTGTTAACTCATTCGCTGCCCACCACGAATATACTCGTGTTTAGCATTGTGTTACCCATTGCCAACACGAATATAATCGTGATGCTTTCAATATATTATTACTTAGAACTTGTCAAACTTGCAAACTTTTTATGGTCAATATACAAGTGTAAAAACTTGAAAAAAAAAAGGTACAAATATTTTTTTTACAAAATTCTTCTTTATTTAACCCATTCGCTGCCAAGCATAAATTGTATTATTCTCATTGCCAACAGCTAGTATATTCGTGTTTGATTTTTATACATGTAAATGATTTTTTATGACAGAATATGTGCATTTATTTTGAAATAATAAAGCTTAGATAAACAATAACACTCAAAACAGAAATGGCAATGGGAATAACCTCATACAATTTAGGCTTGGCATCGAATGGGTTAAAACGGGAGTTGCATACAATAATTTTTTTTTAATATTAGTAAAAAGAGGATCAAATAAATTCTGTGGATATTGGTCTTGATATTTAAATATGTTTTTTCCCCTTCAAAATATATTATACTTAAAAAAAGTAATTGCATTTAAAAAAACATTTTCTCGTCGAATTACATGTTATAAAGATTATATTCTTGATAATCCATAATACTTTTTTATTTTTTCAGTCGCATTTTTTCCCCAGTAAGTCATTTCTTTTCCGGTATACACAGGCATATAGAAAACACTATAATTATATGAAAAATAAATAAATTTTGACTCTTTTATATTATTACCATCATTCTTAGGAAGTGACTTTTGAACATTCGTAGAACATTTTTCGAGGGAACTTTAAATATACAAGTTAATTACTAGTATAAAATTCAGCCTGCAAATTCTGTAAATGCTTATCTTGGCATATTAATATATTTTAGAAGTTTTTCAAAATGCGTTATCATTAGAAAAAATAATTCTATTTATACATACATATTAAAATTAATCGAATACGAAAGTTTAACGTAAAATTTTCTGTACATTTATCTTTATTACTAAAATCACGTTCTGCGTCATTTAAAAGTATGCATTTGTTCTTTATAACGAAGACCAGTAAGATTTGTGGCATTCTGAGGATCAAGTTTTAAAAAGATTTTCTAACCCTTGCATAATACTGATTCCTTAAAAGGGAGGTGTGGTTTCACAGAAGTCACTAAAAAAAACAATAGCTGAGATATCCTCTGAAACCTATTAAAAATGTGCACAAGTAGTGAAAGTCACAAAAAGGAAACTACTGGCTCGATCCATTCGATTTAGCTAAAAATAGATTAGCCGTGACTGAAAGTCAATTCTTAGAGATCTGAGAAACCGTACATACCCAGTAAGGGTTAAGGAATTTTTTATATAAACAATTGTAAATGCATACTTCAAAATTTATCACCATGGTAAATTTAAGCATTATATTTTAGTCTTACGTGGATTTATTTGTATTAATTGTTGTGCAGTTTTTTTTTTATTTTTTTAGAAAAGTGGTATTTAAGCTTAAATAATCAGAATGTTAGAATCCTTTTTAGAAGCCTGTGATAGCTCAAAACAGAGACTCTAATTCTAGGGTTGAAAATTTCTAAGTCCAAGATATTTGATTTGATGCATATTAAATATATTTAGGTTGAAATGGCCAATTTTTTTTTGATGCGTTGCATATACATAAATGCCCTTGTCAATTTTACATTGATCAAAACAGCAAAAGTAGTCAATCTTTTATTGCATAAGAAGTTATTATGTTTACCAACTGAAGTATCTCGTTTTTGTTATCTATTTATTTTCTTGAAATTCAAAATACTTCTTGAAATAAAAATTTCAAGTCTTTCATTTCATTGTCACTGATATTTTTATCGATTTATCTTGGAATAGATACACCATTAACCGCTTGATATACGAATTTATTTAACTTTCTAATTAGATAACTCATCCAATTTTGGTAATTTATTGCTAATTTGATTTTTTCAAATAATATATGGAGCATTCGGGATACCAAATCGTTTCATATTGATTTTTTTCGTATTTAAATACTTAATTCTGTGGCTTAATTGCATCCTTGAAAATAAAAATTCAGTAATTCGATGCGCGTGTCAGACACGTCATCGTACGCGAAGTTAATTATCTTTTACGATCACAGATCTTATTTACATCAATAAGATTACGATCATAATTTCTACATTATTTTTTTCAAATTTTGTGAAATTTTATCTCCAAATTTATTCCTTTGTACTCTATGAATAAAATATTTCTTAAATATATTTTCCAACAGGGAATATATTTCACAATATTATATTTATATTTAAATAAACAGTTTTGAACCAGTTTTAACTCAATTAAGAATATAATTAATTTTACAATTGTCTATATGAAAATAACTTTTCTAAAATTTTCACAGGAACGGAAAACTTAGTGCGAAAATCGTTTGCTGTTTACATCAAAATATAAAAAAATGTCGTTTGAAATAAATTTTTTTGTTTAATAAAATCCATATTTTGTTTAATATTCAAAATTAAATAAAGAAATAATTATATAAAAAGTTTAAGGCGAAGTTTAATTCATATTTAACGCTATAAATTAAGCGATTTTTTTTAAATTTTAATTTTAAACAGCATTCTTTATCTTGTCAGAAGGAATTATTCTAAATAAACTACATTATCAAGTTTTTTCTATCCATATAATTTCTTGGAATTCATAATACTTCTTTATATATTATGTTTCTGTCATAAGTTTCAATATCTCGCATTTTGTATCTAATTATAGTGGACTCTATTCCTGCTTAAAGTTTTTTTGTGGCTGCAGACCTTATTTATAACAATAAAATAACTATATATTATTTTCAAACCTATTCTGAAACCTTCCTCGCTTTTGCGCATGTGTTAGAATGGGTTTAGTTTATCAAAATAAGGGTGAGAGGAAAGAGGAAAAGAATAGATGTTTACATTGAAGAATAAATTAAATTCAAAAATGGTACACATTTTATGGTATGTTACCTCTTATTGAGATAGAACTGTTGAAAAGTGGTCGTCTCAGAATACTGAAATGGACAGTAATCTGTATATTTTCTCAAAATTTTGTTGATTTATATCACCAAATTTATTCCTTTGTACTATACTATTTGAACTAAATGTGTCCACAGTATTTTTGCTATCAGCACACAAGCATTCCTCAAAATTTTATGAATATTTAAAGTATTTCTTTTATAATATAAGGATATAAATATCATTCAATATGTTTAATACCATAAAATACCCTATTATATTATAATGTGTGCGCTATTATATCGCATAATAATATTTTAATTTAAAATTTTGTATGATACAGATTGGCATTTTATAATACCAAAAAGTATGTTGCAGTATATTGTAAAATAGCATAAAAATATTTTAAATATTAATGAATATATAACAATATCCATAAGAATATTATAATATTTTTGTTGTAAAATTATCCCCTAAATTTTCTTCTTTCTGAAACTTGTTTTTATGTTTTGTTATATTTTTGTACAAAAATTCAGCCCCTATTGTAATTAAAAACTAACAAACTTCAGATAGAATTATTTTACTATTACAAAAAAAATGTAAAAGATGCATTAAGAAAATGAACATTAAAAAATGATTTCTTTCAATTTCCAAGATATACTTAAATAATCAGTATTTTAAACATTTATGAAAATGAAACTTTACTTTTATCTTAGTTGATGATTTTCAGTTTTAAAGGCTGTCTTACTTAGATAAAATCAAAATGAACGAAACACAGCAGGCAGATATTCAAAATAAAACTCGCGTGATGTACACAGTTTCATTTCTTTTAATTTATATTTTCCTAAAAGATAACCGTTTTACTCATTATTAAATTTTTATTTTACATTTTTTCATGTAATTTCACCTGTTAATAACACCAAATATTATGGATTCAATCAATGACATAATCTTCCATTCTTTCATCGGGGCTATTTTAAAAAGTAATGGTCAGGCTGGATAATTTCCCCAAGGAATTTAGAATATTCTTTACTCTGTCAATTGATCCAAAATTCCGAAGAAAGAATACGAAGCTATATTACTTGGTTTTAGAGATAAATCCTTTCCTTGTCAAATGTTTCTTTTTAATTCTGTGTTCGTAAATCAGTCAATGATTAAAAATGACACAATCGGAAAATATTTAGGGATCCAATATGAGTATAAAGAATCGCATACAAGTAAAAGTATGAATAAAAAAAGGAATGGAATAAAAGGATGAATGAAATTTGAGTAAAATGAATGGAATACGAGTGAAAGAATGAGTATGAGTGAAATGAAAGGAATTCGAGTTCAAGGATGAGTATTATGAGTAAAATGAATAGAACACGAGTT
>JAOUZG010031332.1:2584522-2594724 GCA_026289955.1 Argiope argentata
CGAGTTCAAGGATGAGTATTATGAGTAAAATGAATAGAACACGAGTTCAAGGATGAGTATAATGAGTAAAATGAATAGAACACGAGTTCAAGGATGAGTATTATGAGTAAAATGAATAGAACACGAGTTCAAGGATGAGTACAATGAGTAAAATGAATGGAATACGAGTTCGAAGATGAATGAAATATGTGTAAAATGAATGTAATACAAGTAAAAGGAAGAAGGAAATATGAGTAGGAATATGAGTATAATGAGTGAAATGAATGGAATACGTGTACGAGTAAAAGGATGATTGGTATATAAGTAAAATGAATGGATTACGAGTAAAATAATGCGTGAAATATAAGTTAAATGAATGGATTATAAGTAAAAGAAAGGATGAAATATAAGTAAAATGAATGAATGGAATATGAGCAAATGGATTAATGGAATATAAGTAAAGAGATGATCTAAAAAAATGTAGAAAATTTTAACATACTTACAAATTGAATGGGACTTTGTGTCATTAACTATTTTTCAAAAAAAAAATTCAATTTAATTATTTTTACTTTTTAGTATACGTTGTATAGACAAAGAAAGTAAAGCAATCGTTAAAAAAATCGAACTCGAAATTTCGACGAATTTCCGGGCTTTTAGACGAATCCTGGCTCGCAAAACACATATTTAGAAATTGTCCATCTGTCTGTGCAATTGATAACTCAAAATAACTTTGACCTGAAATTTGTAATTTCGGTATCTGGTCTTCACATTAAATTTGCAGATTTAGATCAGATTTTGAGTCAATTTGGTTCTGAGGAAGTCTGTCTGTCCAGATGCTAGAATATAAATTACATGTAAATGAAAAAAAAAATGAAAAAAAAAAAAAATGAAATAAAATTCGGTGCCCAGATTTAACTCCTATATAGTAGACACTTGTTCAATCGTGAGCCCTATTTAACTAGCAGTTGACTGTTTGTCGCTCTGTCCTTTCAACAGAAGTTAATTCAGAAACGTAATAACTTAAATATATGAAATTTTGTAACTACTTGTGCAGCATTGAAATTATTATTTTCAACTGGTTGATGAAAAAATATTTAAACACAAATTCGATTTTGACCACTTGTGTTATATTGCACGCATTTTTTTAAATAAAATAAAGTATTTCTCATTGAAAAATTAATTTTAATGGATTTTTCTGTAAGTTGTTTATTGGTGGAATAGCCATTCCTTGAATATACTGCTTCAAACTTAAAGTTGATCTTGCAAATGTTTAAAAACAAATTGCGTTGGTATTTAGAATTTAAAAAATGACAAATTGACAAAAACATAAAATCTCTTAGAATGTAGTAAGGTCCTCCAACTTTGGCAACCTCTCTAAAATCAATTGGCAACCCTTTTCATGAAAATACGCAGGAGGGAAAAAGGGATAGGTGTAGAGAGAAATCAACCAGATATTCGATGACAGATGGAATGCAGAGGGAAGGAGGCATGTGAAGAGGCTGATTCCGAGGGGGGGGACACCAGTCATTGGGGGACTAACGAACAAGGAAGGTGGATGTGAGTTGGAATCGGGGTCGGAATCGAGTACTGATGAAGCGAGATAGAGGAGATTGGTCTGGTTCTGTGCTGTGACAAATGGCACTTGCCTTGGACAAGCCTCCGCTGATGCGATCAGCAGAATTTAAGCTTAGGAAATGCGTCTCTTTGTGTTTTTACAAGTAGCGCCATCTACGGCCAAGAGTACAACTTAGCTACACACATACGTCACAACCCTTTTTAGGGGGCGGACTACATTCCTGCAAATTCATTCATTGATCCACAAATCGCAATTTAGACCTGGAACAGAGAACGATCATTTCTGACATAGCACCCCCAATGGTATTACTTTGGATATGGAGGGCATTGCGACCACGAAAAGATTTAGCGAGCGGCAGCCGCCATACACTCGGGGAATCTTTTGGCCGGTGAGCTTCGAACCCATAACCTAAGAACTACAAGTCCAACGCTTTACCAACCATGTTATCCCGGGACAGAATATACTTTCTGAAACGTATATACGGAATTACATGCGTTATATATATAGTCAAATCTAACGTAGTATTGACCCTTTGTAAGAATATAATTTCTGTTGTTGTTTATGTTGTTACTTATGGCACTTGCCTTGGGCAAGCCCCTCTGATACATCAGCAGAATTTAAGCCGGAGATATACGTGTCTTGTTTCACAAATAGCAGCATCTAGAGCCAAGGGTACGCCTTAGCAACACACACGTCAAAATCCTTTTTAGGAGGCGAGTTTCATTTATGCATATTCATTCACACATCTCCGATTGTAATTTAGACAGAACCGAGAAAGATGACGTCTGACCCAGTACCTCCCAGTGGTATTACTCTCGATATGGAGGACTTTGTAACCACGAACAAATTTAACGAGCGCCAATCGCCACACACTCGGGGAATCTTTTGGCAGGTGAGTTTCGAACTCGTAACCTAAGGAGTACGAGTCCAACGCTCTACCAACCAGACCATCCCGGCCCATAGTCTGTTTCTAAGACAGATAAAATAGATAGATGATGGAATAGTATTTTGTGCTTTTCGTGTTTTTGTTTTCTGTGTGTGCTGTGTCCCGTTTCTTCATGTTAATAAAATTTAGGGACTAAAAATAGATGTGATCACCTCTCACATGAATGACCCCCAACGTCTTACAAATATAGAAATCAGAAATCATAAACTTACTATTCTGAATCGCCAGAAAGAACACAGAAAGATTTGAAAGAGCGAACCTTCGCAACTGTAACATTAGCAGCAAATGTTGTTGAATCCTAAAGGTCATAACCGGTCAAGGTATACCCTTCCCCTTAAGGAAGTACGTCCCATCATTGACGAGAGGGGCCAGACCATCACCTTTTCATGTACCTACAGGATGTACTTGAAGCTTTTTATCCTCAATTAGGAGATGCCCTTCTCACGGGACCTACGATGATCAAAAAGGATCTGAAATGAACAAAAAAATTAATTAACCCCTTTGAAAGTTATAGTTATAACTTTCTATAACTTTATTTTATCATATCTAAAAATGGCGACCGAATTTTTCTGTCCAATGCGTTGAACTTTTATATCTCAGGAATTTCTTTTAAGGATATATCGTGTCTGCACGAGTTAAATCGTTTAAGCACCCGAATGAGAGATGGTAGCCGAGAGAAACGATGACAAATTGGATAACTGGTTCTCGGGCTGTTTATACAGGAGAGCGCTTTAATAATTCGCTTCTCCTCATAATTATCCAACTCAATTAACAAACATCGCCAAGGTCTTAATGGTCCATCCGGACCATTCGTTGATGTTGATGGCTTGAACTTTCTTGGAGCAGGCAGTTGTGTTAGCGTGCCAGCTTATCTGTCACTCGCATTTCGTCATTCCTTGGGGTTGATCATTATTCATTAGCTTCCAGTGTGAATTTACCCCCCGCTATCTTATCAGAATGTCGATTATTTAAAAGTCTATTTTAACTCCGTGTGGAATAGGTATTGTTGTTAAACTTAGAAAGGAGGGTGATTTGTTACGTTGTTGATACCTGCCACCAAAATTGAAGTTAAGCCCTTACTAGAAAAATTGATTCTTGTGGGGGATGAGACAGAGAGATTAACTCATGTTGATGTTCCAGGTAATTTGTGTAAGGCTATCATGATAATCGGATATGAAGGTTTCTTTTTTTAAGGTATGTGAATATGTTTCGGGTGATTTTTTTGAAAATATTTCGAAGATATTTTATATTTTTGAATTGAAAAAACTTCTATGAAACGGAAATATACCAGTAAAGATACGAAAATTCATTTTTATAGTGTGTAAAAAAATTGTTGTTTTAGTTTGAGATTTTATGAAGTCTAAAATGTATAAGCAAGAAATTGACACTTTATCGCTTTTCAAGCATCCATTTTTAGCTTTAGGGTTATTAGAAAATAATGCAGAAGATTTCACAATTGGAGGATTTTTTTGTGTAGGATGACACAAAGAGATTAACTATTGTTCAGGTAATTTGTGTAAGGCTATCATGATAATCGGATACGAAGTTTTCTATTTTAAGTCATGTGAATATGTTTGGGTTGAATTTTTTTAAAAACTATTCGAAGATAGTTATATTTTTGAATATTTAAAAAAATAAGAATTGAAGAAACTTCTATGAAGTCGAAATATACTAGTAAAGATACGAAAACGCATTTATAAATTGTGAGAAAATAAAGTTGTTTTGGTTTGAGGTTTTATTAAGTCTTAAAATGTGAAAGCAAGAAATTGGCACTTTATCGCTTTTCAAAGATGCATTTTTCGTTTTAGGGTTACTAGAAAATAATGCAGAAAGTTTCACACTTGGAGGATTTTCTTTTGGAGGATAAGACAAAGAGATTAACTATTGTTGTTGTTCCAGGTAATTTGTGAAAGGTTGTCATGATAATCGGATACGAAGGTTTCCTTTTTAAGGCATGTGAATATGTTTGGGATGATTTTTTTGTTGAAAACTATTCAAAGCTAATTATATTTTTGAATATTTGAAATATAAGAATTGAAGAAACTTCTATGAAGCCAAAATATACAAGTAAAGTGAAGACAATCCCTTTCTAAGGTGACCAAAGAACTTTAAAAGAATTTTTTGCAATTTTCACCTGAGCAATATGCAATATTAGATGCATTAAGAGTAACACTATAGGAGATGACACACAAAATTTTAAAGCATTATATTAATCTATTTATGAGTTAGAGGTGTTAATATAATATAATATTAGCGATAAATAACGCCACTGAAACATGTTCCAGGCATTCCAAAATTGTTCGAAAGCTCTACAAGTTTTATTATTACTCGCTCTAAACCTTTTAAAATAAAAGTTGGGATTAATATTGAAGTTGGAGTACCAAATATCAAAATTAAACAATGAAACAACTAAAAAATACAGCAGTTTTTTTAATCAACAGTTTTGAGTTATTCTATTGGTTAATTGGCTCGTCTCTCTGGCTGCGACAAAGATAATTTAAAATGTTAGAAGGCCAAATAGTATATCATCTAATTAGATGTAGGGTTCCAAAATCAGAATGGAAGAGTGTGAAATAAAAATTTATTTTCTAGCAATACTATGAAATAAGAAATTGAGGTTGCCTTACATTTACCAAACTTTATAAATGTCTTATAAGATTCTGTAAATGATTTTCTTCAGATATGTTTTTTAAATGGAATATAACCAATGATTCCTGATCTGCACAACCCTAGTCGGTATATAATATGCTGCAGTTACTGCAATGAATTTCACAAAATGCTATTATTTTAAATTGAAGTTCTTGTTTGTATACATATATTTATGATTTATGTATTTCGGAAACTACTATAACGATTTGAATCAAATTTTATGTTAAGATAAAGTTTTGCTTTGTAATTTTACTATATAGGTGTGATTCCTGTGGAAGCATGAATTTACATTAAAAAAGGGGTTTTACAACTAATAATTAAAAATCGTATTCTCAACTTTAGATTTGAAGTGTTGGAACTGCAGAATAGTGGTGAAAAGAACATAAATGTCGCATGTATAAAAGTTATCGGTTCAAGTTGCGTTTATTTTTTCTTATGGTTTTATATTGAATATCTTTGATCTTTAAATTTATGCTTATATCTCCTAAAAGAAATCAAAATTTTACTCATAAAATAATATTTGTTTACAACTAACTATCAAGGTTTTTTTCAATTCCCTACTATTAATTCACACTCTTCCTATATATGTTTTTTTGAATCATTAATAAAATACTTCTTATTAACCCACTCAAATTCAAATTCCCTTTTTTAAATTTGTAGTGGATGACACTTGATGTTATTACAGTCTTTTTTCATATATTAATTCCTTATTTAGAGTTTTATCAGTTTGTAATGAAAGTTGAAACCACCAGACAGGATCCCAATCGGTAAAATGCCAGGATTTTATTATTCTGCTCGTGAAGGTGAAGAATGCGAGTTCAATGCTTACAAAAAAGAATAATTTTTGATCAATTTTTATATTAATTGTAATTATATAATTAAAAATATTTTTTTCTTTGTTGACCAAAGAAGGAATTGACATTTTATTTAATATTTTATATTTCTTGTTCTATCAACTCTCCTTTTGACAATGTCATATAGCACAGAAAGATAGATTAGATAATCTGTAAAATGAACTATGAAATGTATCAGATTGTTTTGAATAGTATACTAAACTTAGTGCATTCAGGTTTTTCTTCGTTGTTGTTTAAATGACCAATTTATAAGTCGGCAAGGTGGAATAATACTCACACGTAATCAGTATGTGATTCATATTCAAATTTTTATTCTAAAAATGCTCTATTTTTTATTTAAAAAATGTCAAACAAAGCTCGATTTTGAAGGTATTTATTCTTACCTAGGTACTTACTAGAAATAATCTTGAAGGAAGAATAGAATAGAGTAATCATTAAGAGGTAGTCTATATGAGATTATCTAAGGACGTTTTGTTTCATGATTTGTTCATTTAAATGCTTAGACTTTTATCAAATCTTAGCAGCAAAATAATTTATTAAATCCGTTTTATCTTTATTACGAATAAATATAATTAATGGAAAACAAAAAAAAAAGATTTGATAGGTAAAAAAGTCACTTTTGTATGCAAGTCTTGATCTAATATTATATTTCCTTATTACCCAAATCTCCCAGTTAAAACGTAATATTGTTCGACGCAAAGTTTATAACGCATGCGCCAATTGCTGACGCTGTTTATATAATAATCCATCAAAAAAGCTCCAACTCATAGTTTGAATTATTTTAGTTCATCATCATTCCCCCATTCATTGCGGTTATCCAAAGGATTAATACTTATTTTTGTTGTATCGAGCAGATTGGCTCTAGGGGATAATGTTATCTCTTTAAGGGAGATTAATGTAGACCATCCTAGGCAAGACGGTATCGGGGGTAAGCCTTTACCAACAGATGGCTCTACCCGGTCGTTATTGTGGGTCGTTTTTGTATTTTTTTTCTTTCACATTTGGTAAAGGTGAATAATTGCACATTTATATCAAGGCTTTAAACTAGCATCCAAATACTAATAAATATTAAACAGGCTTTAGTGACAGAGTCAAAAGATTTATTCAGTGGTTTAGAATGAGGTGGTTTACGGTTAGTAAGATAAGCAACTATTTATTTAGTGGTTGAGCTTCTGTTATCTGATTTTATAAATGTAATACATTGATGACATGCTTTTGATATTTAAAACTATGATTATATATATATAAATATAGATAGATAGATAGATAGATAGATAGAAGTACTTAGAGTCACAAGCGGAAGGAGAAGGCGTTGGCGACGGCTGTGAAAAAGCTTGGCGCCAGCCGAGTTGATTTGGCAAAAAGAATAGTCTGGTAGCCGCTGTATTTTTTATGGTGCTCCGCGTGTTTCCACGCTATCAATCGCTCGGCTATATAAGAGACGAGTTGCCGTAGCTCTTTCTCGGAAGAGAAGCGTCTCGCTGGACTAGAGGATTACTTTACTCGCTTGTTATTAGGGAGCTTTGTTTGCGTTTGCTGTTTACGTTGTATTATTGGGCTCGCTGTGATTTACTGTTTTCTGTAGTATAAGATAGTTGTTTTGCAGTCTGTTTTTGTTGTGTGTAAAGCTTGCATTTACGCTGTAAGTGACTGTTGATTGCTGGATTGTATTTTTATCTGAAGTGATACTTTATCAAGTCATCCTGTAAATACTTGTCAATAACTGTAAATAAATTTGTTTGTGCTGTTCTCAAGTAAAGTCCATTCAATCCGAACCCACTACGCTAAAAACGTAACAATATATATATATATAAGAACACATAATAGAAGTACTTAGGGTTAGATTATTGTGTGGGTAAAATTAAAATGTCAGATAATCTCCATTTTTTGGGGGGGGGGGGAACGGACACTTTGAAAGTTATTTACTTTTTACCTTCAGCTGGTTATATAACCAACGTCCTGATACAGGAGTAGTGCTACTTCCATTTGATAATGAAGTCCTGAGTTCGAGTCCCGGTTTGGGCATGGTTGTTCTTTCTCTGCTCTATCCAGGAGATGTTTGAATTTGCTCCCCTGTAAAAAGGGCCTATGCAAGCAAATATGATGCGTAAGTTGCTGTTATGTGCTTGATGTCTTTTATGAAATGTGTTGTCTACTTTTGTAAGCCCCATGTGATGCTTAGTAATACATAGGGATTTATAAATGTTCAACAACAAAATTGATTATAAAACGTGTTTTATATGTTGTGAATATACTGGAAATAATAGCACTTGCTTTTTAAGTATATTTTTGGACTTTATTCGATTGTAGTCACACCTTTCAACTTTTATGTATAGTATTTTATAGTTATCAAAGATGTGGCTCTAATAATGTTAAAAATTGCTCGATTAAATGTTATAAAACATGTTAACACACTATTATTTTGTTCGAATTTACTTTAAAATATTATCAATGAATTAACTGGAGATGATATATAGTAAAGCCAATTATTATTATTTTTAAAATACTAATATTCATTTTAATAATTTTGATTATTTTGCTAATATGTATGTTTTAAGGAATTTGCTGTAAAAAAACTATTTATCTAAAGTTAACATTAAAATCGATAAAACATAATTGGCTCTGAAAGTTTTTACTAAAGAATGGACTTTATAGAGTTGTGAGCTTTTCAATTTTAAAGATTTAACTAACTAAATTATTACTGTAGAAAGCTATAAATGGCTGAAGGAGTATTCCAAATTTATCATCCGTGAAGGCTGGTTAATATGGACTTGACGGATGATAAATTTTGGAGAGAAAATTTGGGAAAGACCACTTCTGCTGGTTTTAAATTTACATTTAATTCATATCGAATCATTGATAATCCTTTCAAAACCACCAATGTAATCTTTCGACTTAAAATTCTCGATTTTCTAAACAGCCGACAAATAAGGATATCTACTTAAAGAACCAGGGCCAGGATGGCCTGGTTGGTAGAGCGTTGGACTCGTACTCTATAGGTTACGGGTTCGAAGCTCACCGGCCAAAAGAACCCCCGAGTGTGTGGCGGTTGGCGCTCGTTAAATCTGTTCGTGGTCGCAAAGTCCTCCATATCGAGAGTAATACCACTGGGGGTACTGGGCCAGGGGTGATCGTTCCCTGTTCCAGATCTAAATTACGATCTGAGATGAATGAATGAATTTGCATGAGCAAAGTCCACCCCTCTAAAAAGGGTTGTGACGTGTGTGTAGCTAAGTCGTACTCTTGGCCCTAGATGGCGCTACTTGTAAAACAAGAGACGTATATATCCGGCTTAAAATCTGCTCATGTATCAGCGGGGTTTGTCCATGGCAAGTGCCATAAGTAACAACAACAGCAACTTAAAGAACCAATTGCACTGATAAATAATAAGCGTTCACTGCAACAGAGGTTAATACTTGCATAATAAATTAACACCATCTCTGTCTAAGGTGGGCATTGACACTCCTTGTTAAGATAGATTTTTAAATAAACGAAATTTTGAATGTTAGAGCAGCCACTCCTCCATATAATACACTAATGAATAACGAACCCTTTACAGGCTGGAGTTGATAAAATAGGGGTGGACGGCCGGAATATTCGTCTGGGGAACGGTCTGTCTCGGAAACTTTCCACTGAGAGAACTATCGACGGGGACGAATGCTCTGAAGAGACCATTAGGACTCTAGAGAGGTTCTTTAATTGAGTTGTGTTAACTATGAAGGAAAGGGGAATTGTTAAATAGGTGACCCTTTTCGAAAATCCTGGTCACCAGTTATTGAATTTGGACATCCTTCATGCTTAGAACATCAAATCAGCTATATCTATAGTCAGTGGAAATGTGTTATGATTAATGATGGATACTCTTGTTTAACACTAGGTTTACCAAGGAGTCATATGGACCCCTATGAGAATTCTTTTCGTTAGTTTTCTTTGAAAAAATTATTATCGTATTTTCGAAAGTATTTTAATTTTTACTTAGGTTTATAAGACATATAATCACAAATCTTATTCTTTTAATCAATTCCTACTATTAACTCTTATTTAACCTACACACACACACACACACACACACACACACACACACACACACACACACACACACACACACACACACACACACACACACACACACACACACACACACACACACACACACACACACACACACACACACACACACACACACACACACACACAC
>JAOUZG010031332.1:2595124-2620510 GCA_026289955.1 Argiope argentata
TATAGTTCAAATTTTCAAACTTTAATAAAATATTTTTTTATTCATTAAATCGAGTTCAAGTAAATTTTTTAAAACTTGCAGTGGATGTCATTTGACGTTAATACAGTTTTTTTCAAATATTAATTCATGAATCTTTTATTAATTAATTAAAAGCACATTTTCTCTCCAAATATCTTCATTTCCCCGCCGTCAATTAGGTAACTAATTCGCTTTGTTTCTTACTCACGCTAATAAGGCTAGGCTTAACATGTTTTAAAACTATTATTTCAAACGATTCTCTCTATTTTCTTAATCTTTGATGTATTTAAAAATAAAAATTGCTGATTAATCAATTTTTCCGATTTATTTTGAAGTAATTTCGTATTAAATTAATACAGAATAAAGGAAATTAAAAATTTCTAATCTGTAATGTGTAATCTTAACTGGCGTAAAAAATTCACGCATTTGGATTGGCACAATTGGCGGAGAAAATTCAACCCCAATTGAGTGTGTTCCGATTTTGTTCTGATTTATTTTCAACGGATACGAACTTGATTTAATTTTTGACAGGTAGAATTTTTTTATCAATTATTTATATTAATTGAAATTGATTAATAAAAATGATTTTCTTTGTTTACTTATGTAGGAATCGACTTAATTTTTATGCTACTTTTTCCCTCCTTTTTAGTTTTAAAAGAATGAATATAGTATACTTACTTTTAACGAAGGGGTCATTCTGATCAAACGTATAAATATTGTTGAGAATGCATACATTTTAATTTAAATATGTAACGATTTTATAGAGACGCACATAGACATAGGTATAAATATAAAAATAAGTGCGTGTGCATAAAATGCTTAAATATATTAAACAAGAAAATGAAGACGAGAGTCAGTCAAATAGAAGCTATAAATAGACTCGGTCAGTCAGATAAAAGGGTTTTAGAAGAAAGACGTGTAAATCAATGTTTTGGTAGAAGATTTGGGTAGAATAATAGAAAGTCTTGAAGAGTTAAATTAGAAAGTGAACACATTTTTTTAGTAAATAACACAAAGGAACTGCCTTTTCATCCCATAACGCCTTGTCGGTTGTGTGTGTGGATAGCGCTAGGCCCGAACTCCGAATCTTATGGTTGGTAGCCGAGTAACATACCATTCAATCAAAAGGAATCCTTCAGCTCTAAGGAAGTTATCTGGTTTATATGTAGCATTCACCACAACCTAAACAAATATATTGAAAATATAAATTTTTCTAGTTTAATTTGAAAATAGGGATTTAAATTTATATTTTCTCTAATTAAATACTGATATGAGTCATTTTGACCCTTTTGATGGAAATCGGTAGGTGCCAACTCCGAGCTAGTGTTAAAATCAAAAATGAGCTAAAGAGAAGACAAAAATTATTTGTGAGATTTTGCTTGAAATCATTAAACTTCATGAAGTTATATTGAATCTCAATCACAATAGTCTTACGCCTCGCTCATATAATTAAAGCGTTTATTGTATCATTTTATTGAAAGAAATAACAATAAATCTGTGAATGGGAAGCTTAATTTCACTCTAAATGCCTTCGTATCCAATGTTGTATCAAATACAAGCATCAAAGTTCAAGATAGTTGATGCTTAAAACTTTAATTAAAATTACATTAAATCTAAATCACAATTATCTTACGCCTCGCGTATATGATGAAAGTGTTGATAGAATTATTTTATTGAAGGAAATAACAATGAACATGAGAATTTAGAAAATACTTCTATAAAATATATAGAAGTCGTAGATTAAAATTTTAATATCTTGGAAGTTGGAATTTATGTGATAAACTGGAGATAATGATTTCAATTAATCTACTTGGAATGGTGAATCCATTGAACACCACTGGAATAATGTACTTAACAGAGCATCTTAGAACTTACATTTGTCTAAAGAGGTTTTAATGGGAACCAGATGGCAAGACGTTTTGGATACTAATTAATAATTAAATTAATTTTAAAGAAGAATAAGAATAATTAAAATTAATTTTGAAGATATTTATTAATTATTAATTTAAATTATTAAGCAAACATGAATAAATAAATCCAGATATAGATTGTGTTTTCTAATCTGTTTTTTTTTAATTTGTATTTCTTTATATTTTTAAATAAGAATTTCATTTAGAGAAGGGAAAATTTATATTAATTGAGTTAATTTTGAAAGATATTTTAAAGGTCAGGATTATTATTAAATTGAACGTAAGCATTGGCATGATTATTAATTAAACTGCAATAAATAATTAAACGCAGTAGATTTTCCCAAGCCAATTATTTTTTCCTCCAATTTCTTTAATTATTTTACTCACCAAATATTATTTAGAGCTGAAGCAATTTTTATCAATTCACTTATTTTCGAATTTATTGTAAAGATCATGTTTTTTTTTAATCCAAATTTCTAAGATTGACTCAAACGATTTTGAAATGAAAAATAATTAAATATTATTTCTGATTATATGATAATCACGTGATTGATTAAAACGGGTTTTCCCGAAAAAACATTTTTTGTCTAGAGAAAAAAAAAACTGTTAGAACTTAGCCAAAAACCATCGCTTTTCTAAATGGTAGAGATTGGGAAATATGAGTCATACGAAAACAAATTATTTTTCTGTCGATCTAATACCACGTAACTTAAAAAAAATAATGCTCTCACATGATTACTTGAAATTTGCGATAGAAGAATTCAATTATTTTTTTAAATTGTTATTTGTAAACAATTTTTTTAAACTTTTACGTCTAAATATTGTATATTAATAATAAATTTTTGTACAAAATTATAATAAACTCAGTCAAAACAAATAATCAAACTATTCAAACATGTGATTTTCCTTTAGGTAAAAAAAAGAATAATAACTTTGATAATTTATGAATCATTAAAAGTTCCTATTCTGTACAAATTCAGGGTGTTTTAACCCTCATTCAAAAGACATTTCGCTTCGCAAGTGAATACTTGCTTACCCTAGTTTACTACAAAATTGAAGGACTTTATTTTAAGATTTTAAAAGGATTTTACTGACTCATCCTATTATTTAGGGAATGATCTTCAAAAACTGGAATTGCTTCGTAAAACTTTTAGTGGAGTCTTCACCAAGTTGGTAAACACAGTAGAAATTGTCTTTTATGGACTCTTGACCTTATAGGGCTTCCATGAACAAAAGGTATTTTCGAAAATTCTATGAGAACAAAATGTAATATTTAACGGTATGGAGATGGGTTCTGGAGGATATAAAATGTTTGCATACAATGAAAACGGATTTCGGTTTATACGCAAAAGCCTCATTTTATCTTAATAAAATGAGGTGAATGTGTATGCTTTTATTCTCATGGATACGTAGCTTCAATTATAAATATAATGGAACGGTTTTTAATAATAAATTTCGACGGGAAGAAATCACAAAGTGAATTATAACGAAACTAGAGTTTTGAATTAATATTGTTTTAGGGCTCATTGTATAACTGTATATACTGTTGTGTTGTGACTAATGGCACTTGCCGTGGACAAGTCTCCGCTGATACGATCAGCAGATTCAAAGCCTAAGAAGTGCGTCTCTTTGTTTTACAAGTAGCGCCATCTAGGGCCAAGAGTACGACTTGGCTACACATACGTCACAACCCTTTTTAGGAGGTGGACTACAATCATGCAAATTCATTCATACATCTCAGATCGTAATTTAGACCTAGAACAGAAAACGATCACCTCTGACCCAGTATTCCCAATGGTATTACTCTCGGCATGGAGAACTTTGCGACTACGAACAGATTTAACGAGCGCCAGCCGCCACACACTCGGGGAATCTTTTGGTCGGTGAGTTTCGAACTCATAACCTAAGGAGTACGAGTCCAACGCTCTACCAACCAGCCTATTCCGGCCCCCCATATATGCTAGTTGTAATAACTTTTTTTCTTACTGCGCATGCGTTTCAAGAATTTGGATGGGAAAAATTGGTGACATGAGATTAGTTACGACATTTTGATTTGGTTTTGTTTTTTTTAGACGCCTGATTTTTTTCATTTTAATTGGCATCAGTTTTTTACAGTTTTTAAAATTTAGGTAGGTTGATATGTTTCTAAATTTTACCATGTTTCCTTCCGTATATAATCATTTTAATACGATACGCAGGCAAAAAGAAATATTCAAGCTCGAAAAAAAGGCAATTTATAGCCGAGCATGGAATGCCTGAATCTCTCTTATGAAATTATGACAACCCTAAATCAGTTCCTTTCTACTCTTTCGCTGTCTATTTGCCGTCTTACAAATAACCCAATGTAAACCCGGCATGAATTCCAATAATGCTATATAAAATTTGTTTCATAATAACCTTTGATCTTGTCGCAACATAATAAACCAAAATGAAATTTCAAATGGTACTTAAGTATTAGACGGTCGATCTTTATCGCCAAATTTAAAGGCGTCGCCAATAATGACAAAAAAACGCCATTATTTTTAAAAAATTGCTAAAACTTTAATTTTCAACCGCAATTTTGTTGGTTTCGTAGGCGTCGATGGTTTATCGCCAAATTTGAATCCGTCGCCAATGAGTTACTAAACAATTGGCGACCTTTGGCGCCGACTGTATAATACGAAAGTACCCTTTCAAATTATGTTTTCTCGCTCTTCTATTGCTAACTCTTTTACTTATATTGTTGAATTATGTATCTATTTGATTGACTACTTGGTGGTTACATCATCCTTGGTAATGTGAATGGATCATTAATATAGATTTCTACTAAAGATATATTTAATTTGTTTTAATAATTAAATATATTTTTGGTAATAAAAGGTAATATATAGTGATAAAAATATTCATTACTATATTTAAAAATTATAAAAACCGGCATTTGTTATTTTAGTATGCTGATAAATGTAAAGATATCAAGATAATTTGTATTTAAAAAATTCAGACCTAGTGCACATTTTTATGTTGAAATTTTCCTTCACAAAATATTTTCGTGTCAGAACATGATGTTGTTTTTCGATGAGGGTTTTGGCGTCAACAGAAATACGTAAGCAAAAAAAAATATTATCTGCACAAGCATCTCAAAAAATCAGCTTTTAATAACGCGTTGCCATCGCATTTACAAAAGCTCTTATTAAAAAAAATAATTTAATGACTATAGCAAATAAAACGTAGAAAAATGTCATTTTGATCCCGTGGTTATATGAAATGCAATAAATAGGAAATGTGATATTTTTTTAAAAACAATCAATGCGAGACAATGTTTTTTGGATCGTTTGTAATATTAAAGTGACTCATTCAATGAAACAATTAAAATGAATAAAAATATAATTTAACTTGCACGAGCATGCGGTTCTGGGCTATTTAAGAAATTATGTTCTGACATGGTACATTGATATATGCATAGCAGATTTCATTTTTATCTTTTTTTGTTCATTTATCCTCATTATCATTGACAATTCTCATGCTATCTGATTTATTAGTCACAGAAGAAGGTTTCATATAATAATTAATATTTTTTTATTGTTATAAAATTTGTTTTTTCTGCATTTCATGGCAATGTTTTTGGGGCATTATCTTGCTTCTATTAAAAGGACATTTAAAATATTAGGATGAAATATACGGGAAGCAAATGCATATTCGTCTCCTTGGTAATAAACATGAAATAAATTATCGGGTATTGCCGATTATATTCAAGAAATAACTTAAATAGAAATGTTAGGGTTTGGATTTTAAAACGGTGGAAAACCCTTTTTGTTCGGAAACATTCTGGGGAAGTATTTTTGCGATACATCAAATTCTAATTGAGTTAAATTTTAATTTCATTTAATCAATTATTAATTAATTATTTTAATTTTTAATTTATATTTCTGATTACAATTTTAAAAAGCAACTCATATCGAGGTGTAAATCTCCACCCTCGAAAATATGTCTTTGACAGATTTGGTAGCAATGGATGAGATGTTCAGAAGAACGAATGGAAGAACGCTAACGCACGCACGCACACGCAAGCAGACACAAGCAACCAAGCACACACACACATGGACACATGCACACACACACGCACGCACATGAACTCAAACACACACGCATGCGCACAAACTCTCTTACTCACGCATGCACACGCAGGCATACGAACGCACACATACTTTAATTGTTAATAGATTTATATAATTAAGAATTTATAATTCTAACATAATAACGATATAAAACATTGAAGTAATTACATTGTATATGCATTTGCAAAAACTGAAAATGCATTAAATAGTGAAGAATTTTTTTAAATGTACGAACGTTGAAGATTTCGATGGAATGTCACATGAATAACATATAAATTACAGCTATTGTCCAAGTTTACTGCGTGTGATTGTCATGCCAAGGTGTGCCCGTCATCATTATATTAAGAAAACTGGAAAGAATGCTGTTTTCTCAAAATATTATAACTGTAATTACTTAGATATTCCCTTCTGTCGTTTATTATGCAGCTTCAGTGGCATACTCACCCTGGTGGTTTTTAATGGGACTTCTGCTTAAATATGTAATGAGTGCGTAAATTTTTTACGAAGGATGAGCAAAGATTATGAATTCTTGAAGCCTAATCAAACTTTTGCACGCTGAGAAAGGGCTAATGAGAATATCATTGTAATATATACAGTATATTATTAAATGAGAATATCATTGTAATATATACAGTATATTATTAAGATTAGAGAGTTTTCATTAAGAAATCGAATGGGTTTTCGTCAAGAGATATGGGCAAACTAATGATATGGGATTTATATTTAATTAGGTTATTCTCGGAAATACATAGTTATGTGAAGATGCAATTTAGTAACATTTTTTAATATTTGTGAATGTCATATGAAGGTCATTCAGAATTCAAAGAAATAATGGGTGTAATTTAAATGATTTGCACGTTTTTTTTTAAATAGGAGGACTGCTATCTATGAATAAAAGCAGGTGATTAAAATGAAATTTGTATTTATTTAAAGCAGTTATTTTCGCCCGTACATAAATTTATTTGGAGTTTTTAGTTTAGAATTTTTTTTAATATTTGTGAATATTATAAGAAGGTCATTTATAATATAAAAAAATAGATTGCGTATAATGTAAACACGTTGCATAATTTTAAGATAAGTCATTTATTGAAAATTAAGATCAGAAGGAAAAAATATGATTTATAATTAATACAGTTATTCGTAGTGGTATATTTATTTATATGAATGAATTACAATTAAGAAGCATATTTTTTTCTATTAAGGTTCAATCAGAAGATTAAAATTTTGCAGACAATTATGAAATATGCAAACAAAAACTATATACTTCTTTCTCTCTTTCTGTGTTATTATATTCTGTGAAATTATATTCTGACTTGATACATTGACATATGCATAGCAGATTTCATTTTAATCTTTTTTTTTAATTTATTTTGAATCCACTCTCTTATTTGTCTTCCTTTAATATGAAATTAAATATCATATTTAAAATATCATTTTATTAATTTCCTTTCTAAAAAAACTAATGCCACATGGGTAACTGCGAGTAGATATTCAGCGCAAAAATGCGATATTTCAGATTTTATATAATTAACAAATACATCATCACCTGACAGAAAGCAATTTTCTTCTTCAATACTGCTTCTTCTTTTGTCCATTTGCCTTATCTCTTAATCAAAATAAGTTCCATGGATTCGACCAGTGTCAAGATACTTCACTCTTGCATTGTTGTTCTTTTAAAAAGTCACAGTCAGCTTGTATAATTTCCCCAAGGAGTTTATCCCGCCTTTTCTCATGTCAGTTGGATCAAACTTTTGAAGAAAGCATCAAACATCATATATTTTTTTGTTTTATTGATAATGCTTCTATTTTTCAGATAAGCATCTTACCTCTAACACCCCCCTTTCCACTTTGATTTTTTCAAGGGGATTCATGATTACAGTTGTCACATATTATCGTGGTTAATATCCCAAAGGCTGTTGTCAACTGTTGAATAAAAGAAATGCAAAACACTTTGGAAATGAAAAGTCTTGAAGATTTAGGGAAAAAACGTGTATAAAGATAACGATATCAAAATAAATTTTAGCAAACAAGTCCATTATGAAGAAAATATTATTTATACTCATTGAAATATTTTTCCAACTTCAGATATTTCGATTCTCTATTTACTTTGCCTATTCATTTGGATTCAAAACTTCTTTCTCAGCAAAATGGAAAGTATAGGTAAATTCCCAAACCTCGTACATTAATAATTTTAAAATCATTATTTATTATGCAAGTTAAAGGTAACCAGGGTTCTTTAAAAGGATTTTTTGCAATTTTCCCCTTGGCAATTTGAAATTTTACAGGCATTAAAGAGTAACACTATATATGACACAGAAGATTTTAAAGCATTATATTAATTTATTTATGAGTTAGGGGGGTGGTTAATATAATATAATATTAGCGAGAAAAAACGTTAATGAAAAATGTTCCATGCGCACCAAATTTGTTCGAAAGTGCTCCAATTTTTGTTACTTACTCTAACCCTTTTGAAACAAAAGTTGGGATTAATCTTGTAGTTTGAGTACGAATTATCAAAATTAACCAATATAATAACTCAAAACTACTGATTAAAAAAAGCTTAAGTAATTTTGAGTTATAAAATCTCGCTAATATTATATTATATTAACCCCCCTAACTCCTAAATAAATTAATATGATGCTTTAAAACTCTGTGTGTCATCTCTTATAGTGTTACTCGTAATGTCTGTAAAATTTCAAATTTCTAAGGTGAATATTACAAAAGATCATTTTAAAGGTCCATGGTCAACTTAAGATTCAACAATTCCTCGATTTTCGATTTTTCTAAATTTTGATTGAAAATTCTGTTAACTTCTTTAAAAAAATCCTTATTAGTGAACAACTATTTCCAAAGTAATTTACATATGTGTCTTAAAATTAGTTACTCGTGTTTTAACTGTCGAACCTGTTAAGATTTTAAACTATTGTTTCAGCACTTATTTACATTTAGAGTGTTTTCCGACAAAATTTAGTATGTTAAAAATATTAAGTTCACTATATTTCATTGGATGAAGCGTCTTGCTTTTTCATATTTAAAAACAGAAATTATGTGTCATATTCGATAATACAATAAAAGTTTATAATAAGTTTGTTTTTATGTGTTCTGAAATTTCCAAAATGAATGTCCTAATTTTTATATTCACATATCCGTAGATTTATCAGATATAAAAAACTTTTTTATTTATATTCTAAAATGGGGTTAAATTCCCCCGGCCGCTCAACGTGTGTTTCCAGCCATTATTTTAAAGCGGCTGGCGCCTGGTTATATGTGTAGACCTGAATTGTCATTTGAAATCTGGCTCAATCTTGGTCATCGTCCGGTTCAATCGTGTTGATTGTTTTGAAAATAATACAGGAAACCATCTTATTCTGGATTGTTATATTATTTCCATATTTACAGCAACTAATTAATGAAATAAAACATGAAAAAAAGAATTAAGTTTATTCTGCTCATGGCGAATCACGCGACCTTCATTTACTCTCGATCGTCCTGTATTGTCTCCTTCATTTCTTCTTTGACCCTCTCGCACCCCCCCCCCTTGGTACCACGTGACCTTTTCCCAACTGGCAGGTTTGTTATCGTCTTCGTTGAGTGTATGAGAAGCGGATCTTACGGATTGTGTTCACAATTGTACCTTAATTATAGTTAAACAATTTAAATTTTTTATGTGTACGTGCGCGTACAAATCTTTTTATTTTTTAAAAGTCCTCCAGAATCAAAATTTGTATTTCGGAATTTCATAATGTAGAAGTACTTGAAGATTTCCCATTATGAAATGTATGCATTTAATGAACACATCATGATCATGTTTAGCGCACAAAGGTAATGCATTTTTCCACATATTACAATCTTACTAAAACTGTTTTGTGTATTATTGTTAAGGTATAACATGGGAGGATAAGCGAATAAGATATACCTTTTCAAGCAATCCCGATCACTTTTGTCTAGTAGTTATGTTACGTGGTTACAAACACTAGCGTCGCATGTTCGATCATTGAATTTCAAATATCCAATTTGGTTACCTTGATTACGCAATTTTGTGTAGTTGTCGTGGCGCCATCTACTCCCAGCAAAAGTCGTCAGACTCACTTGACACAACAGCTCTCACGCACGTTAAAACATTTGGAGCGATAAAATATGTTGTCACTTCACCAACTCACTGGTAGGGAGTATTGTGGAATTAACTTCAAAAGCCAGTTAACAACCTCTGGACATGGAAGATCACTTTTGTCTTGTAGTTATATTATATGGCTACAAACACTAGCGCCGCAGGTTCGTTATTTGTCTCTCAAACCTCTACAGGTCTATAATTCAATAGTCTTCCCACAAAAGTGAATAAATGTTATAAAGTCGAACCACATACCACAGATTTTTTTTTAAATTTCAACTAGGAGATAGACACTGGACAAAGGTTTGAGCATAGGACAATATTTTTGTTTTAAAACAATCAGTACTATATCGGATATGTTTTTATAGCGTAATTGTCCGTTATCTTACAGCATTCCTCTTTTTCTTCTACTTCTTATCAAATGTTATTTAAGTATAGTATATCTGCTCACTTTAATAAGACTTGGTATCTCTTTTATTCTTTGATTGGAATTATTTGTTTTATATTCCAATCTTTGTTTATAGTATCATACCCATTCTAGAAATTTGCCAAAAAACCGAACCGAATTTGTCCAGAAGACGTTTATGCACAACGGGCAGGGGATAAACAGTCTTTCTCACAATAAAATGATGAATTCAACCTCTCAAGATTATTTTTCTTTTCAGAATACTTATCTCCGATGGGGTTAACATAACATACAAAGTATATCATTCGAAGAGAAGAAGAAACGGGCAATATTAATGAAAGTAGTTATCCACAGTTGATAATCCAACACAGCCATCAAATGGTTGTAAAATCTATCCAAAAGCTCACATCAATAAGCAGAAGTAAATACATTTGTATAAGTAGAATGTCTAATTAATAAAATATTTGGCATTTATGACTAAACCCCTTATGATCATTACCCCTTGTGATTTCATTTGTGTTGTTGTTGTGCTCGAATTCCACTATACAACAGAAAGAGGGGTTCAATAGCTTCTGAGGGTATATACCCAAGAGCACTTTAAGGTACATTTCAGATTTCTGGCTCATATGAAATGATACACACACACATGCTTGAACAACCACTTTTATCAGATTGGGGGGGGTACATTCACACATCTCACAAATAGAACAGAGAAGAACAACCATGGCCAATTCGGGACTCAAACCTAGAACGTGTAGATCACGAGGAAGACTCGCTACCTCTATGCCAGAACTCCGGCAAGTAAACTAGTTCTTGTGTCTTATAAATCTAATCCTAATAGCAAAGGATATGAAATAGTCTATGAATTGAGGATGTAAATGAGGATTAGGGCTGAATCAACGTAAATGAGGATTTGGTCCTGTCAACGTGAATGGGAATCAAGCTGTGTCAACATGAATGAGGATTTTTTTGAGTCAACATATATGAGGATTAGGTCGAGTTTATATAAATGAGGATTTCTGATAAATTTTGGAATGCATTATTTCAATCAGTTTATTCTTGGTATAATTAATGCAAATAATTGTACACATAACATCTAAGAACATTTTCAAAATTAAGATTAATTTAACACTTTCAACGCTACCGACGAGATATCTCGTTTATCATATACTTCCAATAACAGGATTTTTAAAGTTAAATTTGGAACCACGTGCAATCTTGGATAGGTTGAAATAACCTATCTATACTACCATAAAAGGAAAATTTTAGCCCACAGGAAACTGTGATTCGAAATATTTGAAAGACGAGATACCTCGTCGGTAGCGATGAAAATGTTGAATCAAAATATTTTTTGTGGCGAAAAAAGATTATTTTTTAATAGAGAGAAATGATTGAAGAAAACATCTCACTGACTGTTAAATTGAATGAAGCATCTGGAAAAAAATAAATTTTAAAATGAATTTTGCTACGCATATTTCAGTGTATTATGTAAGAACATCATTTCTTGAACGGCCAAGCACCCCGTGCTAATGCAAGTTAAATTATATTTTTATCCCTTTTAATGGTTTCATTGGATGAGTCACTTTAGTACTGAAAACGATCCGAAAAAGCTTTATCTCGCATTTATTGTTTAAAAAAAGATCATATTTCCTATTTATTTCATTTCATATAATCGCGTGCTCAAAAAGACATTTCCCTAGGTGTTATTTTGTGTAGTCATTAACTTATTCTTTTTTAAATCAGATCTTTTGTAAATGCGATGGCATTGCGTTATTAAAAGATAATTTTTTTGAAATGCTATTGCAGATAATAATTTTATTTTTTTATTTTTAGCCTACCGATTTTTGTTGACGCCAAAAACCTAATTCCCAAAACCACATCATGTTCTAATATGATAATAATTTAATTAATTTTTTTCAAAGCATATAGTAAAGTTAATTGTTATAAACAGCCAATGGATTTTTTTTCTAATTAAATCTCACAATGTAATTATATAAATTTTATAACATCTGAACTTTCTAATTATATTAGTTATATTTATACGTTTTACATATTTATAAAAGAAATAACATTTTAGATAAAAAAAAGAGTCATCTAAGATTACCTAAGATGACATCAATTAAGCGAATTTAAATTGACAATAACTAAAAAATTCCTTATGCTTTAAAGCAGTATTGTGAAGCTTTTAAAAAAACAGTTTATCAAAATATTTTATTTCTCTGGCTATTTATTCTAAAAAACTTGAAATTCAAGATATTTTTTTCACTTTTTATTTTCAAATTATGCAGAAAAATCCTTGGAAAGAAGATTAATTAATACGGTGTAAATAATCCTCATTGTCCAAGGACGTTGATTATAATTACCACTTAAATGTAATTTTGCTATTATTAGGTTAATAAATTTGAAAAGACCACGTCTTCAGACAAGTAATCATGCATTTAATTACTCTGGCATTATTTTTCAGATATTTAAAACGCAATTTAGGTGATGCATTTACCTTGGGGACTTTTGATACCACTGCTGCTTAAATGTGTAATATGGGTATTAATATTTCGTAAAAGATGCATAAAAAATTAAATTTTTGTCTTCTCTTCAAATGAAAAGAATGGTGATAACTGATGAGTAGATTATAGTTTTATAACTTTTTGAGTTCGTATTATGCAAAAACTTTTATCAGGAATGTTTCACTTATAGAATATATTAATGTAGGACTGAGTGGAACAAAATGCTCATTGAATGAAATTTGGATTAGTGTCTACAGCAGTGATTAATATAAGAAATCTGTACCACTGTTATAAATGTGAAAGTTTGGATGGATGATGGGGTTCAATCAGGCCAGAACGGCTGAAGGGAATTAATTGAAATTCAGCACATAGATAGATTATAGTCTACAGAAGAACATTGGCTATATTTTATTACGGTTAATTGAGTGGTTAATTTTTTATTAATTAAAAACTAACTTTTCCACCCAAAAATAAAAAAAATCTGAAAACATCTGCCTGAGCTTTTTGAATCGTTTGTTTTTATTTTTCTATTTCAAGTGTTCTTTTAATATTATCTTACAATTCTAAAGGAATGTCTATTAATTTTTTTTTCTTACGCTGCTCTTGTGTTAATATAATTCGTTATTTCCTATTCATTTCTCGATTTTTTTTCTTGCTGTACTTATTTCTTTTCCCTATGTTTATCATTTTTGATTTAATTTTTTAGTGCATTCCGTATTACTGCATTTATTAATATTTTTTTTCCTTTTTTCCTGTAATTTACAACAACGGGCATCGAAACCTTGTGACTGTAAATGCCATTTCACTAAAATTTGGTGGTAAACTATTTTTTTTGGCAAAAATGACTTTATATTAAAACTGATCGACTGTGTGTTTTTGTAATTAAACTGTATTTGTGTTAGCTATATATTTTTTTATATATGCTTATAGTGATATGTTTCCGTTAGCAAATAATTTAGAATTCCGCCAAATTTTCTCAAGTTTCTTTGGCGATTGTTCGTTTGCATCCGACAAACGGAAAAGTACCCTTATGGTTTTAATAACATAACATCCCCCCTACGCTAAAGATGTTAGACGTAACGGTTATTTCAAACGATTCCGTTTATTTTTGTAGTGTATGATGAATTTAAAATTAAACATTGTTAATTAATAGATCTTTTGATTCCTTCTGTGGTGCTTTTGAATGAAAATAAAACAAAAAATTTCTAATCGGCATTGCAAAAACTTATATCTAACGAGCATCTCAAAAAATCAGCTTTTAATAACGCGTTGTCTTTGCATTTACAAAAGCTTTGATTTGAAAAATAAATAACTACTGCAGCAAATAAAACCTAAAAAATATCATTTTTAGCGTGTGATGATATGAAATGAAATAAATAGGAAATGTGATATTTTTTTAAACGATAAACACGAGACAAAGTTTTTTGGATCGTTTACAATATTAAAGTGAAACATTCAATGAAACAATTAAATTGAATAAAAATATAACTTAACTTGCACGTGCCCGTGAGGCTTTTCAGTCAGAAAACAGTGTTCTGGCATGATACATTGAAATATGCATAGCAGATTTCATTTTAATCTTTTTTAAATTTCGTTTTATATAATGTAAATATATTTATATTTCTTTGTCGTCGATACGAATGTTTCATATTGTTAATGTCAACACCCAAAAAAGAAATCATGTTTTCCAGTCAGAGTTCAAATCATTATTAGAAAAATGTAAATGTATTCTGAGATTGTAAATATTTCAAAGTTTATACTGTAAATACATTCACAACAAATTTGTGAAAATAAAAATATTTTGTGAAGCAAAGATATTACTTTTTCTAAATAACAAAACTAAATAATAAATTAATAATTTTTTTATAAATTCAATGAGGTTTTATTTTCCATTCACCCGGTGATTTTACGGTTTTTTATATTATATATAAAATTTTAAAACCGTTGTTGAATTCCTTTGAAAGTGCCATAACAGCATTTTTATTAAAATTTTTGAATAATTTATCATTATTTGAACTTCGACAACAAGAAAAAAAGGTTAAAAAAATTTTTTTGAACGAATTTCATTTTCGTATCAATCTCTATTCTCTTGAGATAAAAATGATTTTTTAAAAAATATTTTCTAACTTTTCCTGTAAATTATTTCTATATATTTCATTTAATAATTGCATACAATAATAATATGAATTGTTAAATTTATAAGGATATTATAAATATCAGTTGAATATTTTTTTTTAAATTTTTTCACCATTTTGTTTGAAAATATTGATATAAATAAAGTTCTTTAAAAAAGAAAAGATATTAAACTAATTCATAAAAACAAGAGAAAAATGACAATAACTTTATTACAGGAAGAATCCGCATTTCATTCGAGAAAAAAATATTACTTGATATTTTTTGCTAGATTATTACAATAAACCAAAGTGCAAGTTTTCAATTTTTTTTAAATACAGAAATGTGTCACAGGTGACCTTTTCTTTAAAATATTTTTTTACTAAATATTCTTGGCACTTTTGCTTGTAGAAGTGTTTTTCTTCATTAGTATCTTTCTACATAACTATACCTTCAAAACATTTCGCAGTAAAAATCTTTTAATAATTTAATATCTATAAGATACTATGTAATAACGATGTCTCCATTACCGTCATGAAAGTAGATAGTTCTGTGAAATTTTTAAAAGTTCACACAATTTTCACGTGGTATAATTTTTCAGGTAAGCCGATAAGTTAACTTAAAATTTTTTATAGGTGAACACATTAAAAGCATTGTAACTAATTACCGGAATTAAAAAGAAACCCTTCAAATTTTTAAACGATATTTTATAAGCGATTTTCAATAATTTATAACCTATAAGATTCTAAACTAAAGATACAACTAAAATGGCACTTACGTATTATATCGTCCAAATTTATTGCCAAATATGTAGTCGTCGCTAGAAATGCTTAACCGCCAATTATGGCAATGCGGCAATGGTGTAATCCGTTGATCTTTATCGCCAAATTTAAATCCGTCACCAATGAGTTGCTAAACCTTTGGCGAAGATGGTATAATACGTAAGTACCACGATGTCACCATTAACTTCATGAATAGATAGTTCTATGCATTCTTCAAAAGTTCACATAATTTTGTGGTTCTGTAATTTTTCAAATACGCCTATTGGTTGTGTTTATCAGATTTTTCATAGGTAAAAACAATTAAACCACTAAAATTTATTACAAGAACTTTTTATAAAAAGAATTTCTAATATATAAATGATATTTTATAATATGAAAAGTAAATAACATAAAAGTAATGATTCTAAATAAATTTTCAACACATTAACCCTTTCAACGGCCATTTCTTTCTAGTTATGGCACATTAAAATAGTTTTAAGATGAAGATTGGCTTAGTTAGATTATTAAATAAATTTCTTTTTATTAATTAATGCATACGGTTAATCAGTAATTAAGTAACAAATCTAGATATACCATTGTATGCGATATAAGGAACTGAAACATCCAAATTTTTATCTAATTTCGAAATTTGTCAAAACTTGGACCAATCTACATAATTTCATACAAAAACTGAAAAATCTGGTGAGAAGCTTACTTCCCACGTCCCTTGAAAGGGTTAAAACTTCTTATAAAAGATGTTATGCAAATTAAGACTATACTGACTTTTTGTAATATATTAAAAGTCAAATAAGTTAAAAATCTGAAGACAGATTTGTTACTTAGTTTTGTGTATACTGAGAATATCATTAAAAACATAGCTTTTATTAAAAATTATTTTTAATATTTCAGAATTTCAGTAAAGAAATGAAGTCTCAATCAATTTATTTGATTTGCCATTTGATACTATTTACACCAAAACGTCCATCCCAATACTTCAAGGACGACTGAAGCTTAATTGAAAATGGCAATAATGAAATTCCATTTCCTAAGTGTGTCTGAATGTGCCATGCTGAACAAGTTCTGTCATTAATCATCTGCTACTTGAATAAATTAAAGATAATTTACCGAAATCACTAAAGTAATTAGGTAATTTGTTTGATTTTAATTTGAATTGATGCATGAAAATAGGGTAATACACATTTCATCATGTATAGGCATAGGATTTTTATTTACAATTTATTTTTTATAACAAAATGTAAAAAATATACTTCGTCGCTATTTGGCAATGAAGAAATATTTTATTATTATGCTACGAATGTTGCTTTTTAAAGTGTTTTTACTAATTATTTTTCTAATTTATTGGTATGTTTGCAAGAAATTATAATACATCTGATGGAAACAATAAAATTTTCGTTAAATTGTTCCAATGCAAATTAAGTGCATCTATTTCCATCTATTTAACCTATTAGTACAAAATGTAAAATTTATACTTTGTTGCTATTTGGGATTGACGGAATATTTTATTATATGCCGCGAATGTTGCTTTTTTAAATGTTTTTACTAATTATTTTTCTAATTTATTGGTATGTTTGTATAAAATTATAGTATATTTAAAGGAAGCAATAAAATCTTCGTTAAATTCTTCCGATGCCAATTAAGTGCATCTATTTCCATCTATTGAACGTATTAGTTCAACTACATATAAAAGATATTGTTACTATCTTACGAACACGTGCCGAAGGAGAAAAAGTTGGAGACGCTTCAAAAGGAGCTTTGCGTCAGCCGAGTTGATTTGACGAGGGGAATATTCTTGTTAACCCCCAGACAATTCCCTGGGAGTCGCGTTGCTTCGTATACTCGTTGACCGATATATATAAGGGACGGGTTGCCGCAATCTTCAGTTCCCCTCCGAAGGAAAGCGTTTCTCTAGACTAGCGGATTACTTTTCTTGCTTATTCGTGAGCTGTGATTACGTTTGTTGTTAACGTTGTATTATCGATCTTGCTGTGATTTACTGTTTACTCTGTCATAAGATAGTTGTTTTGTAGTCTGTTTTTATTGTGCGTAAGGCTTGCATTTACACTGTTAGTGACTGTTGACTGCTGGATTGTGTTTATCTGAAGTTTTACTTTATCAAGTCATCCTGTAAATACTTGTAAATAGCTGTAAATAAATTTGTTTGCGCTGTCCTCAAATAAAGTCCATTCAATCCGAACCCGCTACGCTGAAAACTTAACTATATATTTCGTCCATACTTGATTATAGTGAAATATTTTATTTTTGCAGTATGATTGCTTACATTCAACAGCATTTTTACCAGTCATCTATCTAACTGATTTGTTATACATTTTTTAAATGAAAAATCTATACTTTAAGCAATAAAATATTATGTTGTTATTGTTTCTAACGGCACTTACCATGGCAAGCATGTTGACGGCCGTCAGTGGTTTTAAGCTGAATGAGTGTATTTTGTTTTGAAGTAGTGCCAATTACAGCTAAGAGTATGACTTAGGTACCCACTCAGCACATTTGTTTATACAGCCCCTTTTTACAGGGGGGAATATTCACACACCTTACACATAGAACACATGAAAATCGACCTTACCCGGACCGGGTCAAAAACGAAGACACTTTACCCCTATGGCAGGACGCCATCATAAAATCTCATGCAAATTCTTCCTTTGGCAATGAAGTACTATTACTTTCATCGGTTTCATATAATTAAGACACAATACGTTTACAAATATATACAAAATTATTGAAGTGAAACCTGCTGTGTATATTTCAATGTATCATGTCAGAACATCATTTCTTGAAAGGCCAAACACCACGTGCTCGTGCGAGTTCAATTATATTTTTATTCATTTTAGTCGTTTCATTGACTGAGTCCCTTTAATATCGCAAACGATCCAAAAAAAAAAACTTTGCCTCGCATTGATTGTTTAAAAAAATATATCGCATTTCCTATTTATTCATGTAATTACGCGCTCAAAATGACATTTTTCTAGGTTTTATTTGTTATAGTTATGAACTTGTTTTTTTTAAATCAGAGTTTTTGTAAATGCAATGGCAATGAGTTATTAAAAACTGATTTTTTGAGATGCTCGTTCAGATAATAAAATTTTTATTTTCACCAACGGATAAATTTTTTATTAAGATAGAAAATGGTATTGTTTTGAGAATGAGGTTTCCTAGAGTCAACAAAAATAAGTAGGCGAAAAATAAAAAATATTGTCTGCACGAGCTTCTCAAAATATCAGCTTTTAATAACGCGTTGCCGTAGCATTTCTAGATGCTCTGATTATAAAAAGTTAATGACTACAGCAAATAAAACGAAGATAAATGTCATTTTGAGCAGGTGTTTATATGAAATGAAATAAATAGGAAATGGGATATTTTTTTTAAACAATCAATGCGAGACAAAGTTTTTTTTTTTGGATCGTTTGCAATACTAAAGTGACTCATTCAATGAAGCGATTAAAATGACTAAAAATATAATTTAACTTGCACGAGCAAGTGGTGCTTGGCCGCTCAACAAATGATGTTCTGACATGATGCATTGAAATAGGCATGGAAGATTTCATTTTAAGTCTTTTTTTCGCCAACGGATTTTTTCGGATTCCAAATCTTATCTCAAAAACATCATGCTTTGACATGTAATATATATGGAGTGGCGAAATGTAAATAAATTATTTCTAAAATAATGAGATTAATTAGAACAAGTTGAAACAACCTTTGTGTTTTTGCATCAGATCAAACCGAATTATTCAGGTATAAAACAAGAATTACTTTCTATGTCTAAGAAAATTCTTATTTTCAACTTTAACCAACAACATATGCTTTGAATGCAGAAATTTACTCTTATCGATTTGCATTTGGTCATTAAATTTAATGCAAATAAAAAGGAAGAAGTTGGTGACGATGCGTTTTCTTTATTCCCTTATCAGGGACCCGATGTCCGATAATGACCACTCTGATGGAGGCATCTAGAGTTGAAGGCTTACATCTGATAAGATCTTATCTCAGATGACTGTCATTCATCGCCCTTAAAGGGATAACATTACCCCGGAAGCCAATCTGTTCGATAAAATGAAGATAATCTCTCGGAATATCTGAAAAGATGGAAATCGTATAAGGATTTTAAACAGAAAGTGAAAATGTTATTGTCTAAGGGTATGATTTTTTTTTTTGGTAGGATGCCTCAGAAACTTAAACATTTTCTTTCTATGGAGTTCTTAGAATCTAAATTTAATAACGGAATGCAATATTATATAATTTTTAATTTCTGTATGATTATTAGAGTTTTCTAATAACTTTTCAAAATTATAGAGAATCGGATAATAATGATTGATTTTGGGTAATAATAAAGATGTAGTATTTTTTTAAAGATTTTCATCATTGTAAATATAGTCGTATAAAATGGAGAAACGAAATTTAATAGGATATTATATTTATTTTATAACAATCCGTCTATCTATTCCTTGTTCAAGAAATTGAAATTATCTGGAATAGCTGTTATGCTCAGAGTAACATCGTTTAAAAAAAACTAAATATTATGTAGAAATATTTTTTGATATTTTTCACAATGTTTCCACGTATGCATTTTCACCACTTTTACAGAAAAAAAAATTAAATCTACAAATTAGCTGCAAAGGCACATAATTTTTGTTAAATGCACTGTGTTTAGTTTTGAATGGCTGAGATAGCCTCTTTGCTAGAGCCTCAGACTCATACTCCTTAGGTTGCGAGTTCGAAACTCAGTGGCCAAAAGATTCCCCGAGTGTGTGGCGGCTGGAGCTCGTTAAATCTGTTCGTGGTCGCAAAGTCCTCCATGTCGAAGGTAATACCACTGGGGGTACTGTCTCAGAGGTAATCGTTCTCTCTTCCAGATCTGAGTTACGATTTGTTAATGAGTGAATGAATATGCATGAATGTAGTCCGTCCACCAATAAAAGTTATGATGTGTGTGTAGCTGAGCTGTACTCTTGGTCCTAGATGGCAATACTTGTAAAAGAAGAGACGCATGTCTTCGGCTTAAAATCTGCTGGTGTATCACAGGGGATTGTTCATGGCAAGTGCCATAAGTGACAACAACAACTGTTTTGAAAAGATTGCAAGGTTTCGTTTTAGCGTTCGTTATTATTGACCTCAGAAGTTAAATTATAGATCAAAGTACAAAATCATTCTTTTTGAATATCCCGATAAAATCATGAGTAATATATCCCTTTTTCTATTCATTTAAATATTCTTTATTATACTTGTATTTAACTATGGCATTAAAAATCACAGATAATCTATTTCAATTTTTATTTAAGAGTATGGCTTAATGTGTCTTGAGTATAATATCTAACTATAAATTTTAAAAACTGAAACTTATTTTGCGCCTGTGTGATGTTATTAAATGGTTTCAAACTGAAATATATTTTCCCCTCTTTTCCATTTGAAGCGTTTCGCCTTGTGCTAAAATCAAAAGTATGGCTGTTGAATTTGCTGCGCAATTTGATGATTATGTCAGATGACCAGAAATCAACTGCATTCAATATAAATCATTTTTTTAAAAATTATTTGCTTTGATCCATAACTTTCTCCAATAAAATCTTCCGAATGAACCTTCACAAAGTGAAATGTTGTCACAACATCTAAACCTTCTTTAATTTAGATCTCTTCGACTAACCCACTAGTAGGAACATAATTTTTACAATAGATTAACAATTTTTAAGAAGATAATTTTCAATTCCCCGGAGTCCGCTATGCACTTGCTTCTGCGTTAAAATCTATACTTACATCCAATTTCAATAGGACTTTCCCGTGCTTCTAAAAATCAGATGAGAACACAATAAACTTCATTTTATTAAAAATCTTCTCCCTATGTTTGCCTTTTATCCATGAGATTGTAAACATATAAAAACTTAAAATATTTTGAATTAAAAAAGCCTGGAATCGAATAATCTACGCACTCCTTAGCTAAATCTTCGGTATTTAGTCTCGGGGGGGGGGTGACGACCTAAGCTAATATCTGATTGGCCCAGACGGCTCTCTTCCTGTATCACCTTCCTGATTGGCACTCGCCTCAATCTCTTCCAGTCTGTTTCATTTGCTCTTTAGCACTGCTTGGGTGCACATCTCTCTCTTAAGGGTATGTTCGTGGCTTCTTATTTTCTTACTTGTTCTTTTGTTAATATTGGTTTGTTTTTTCTTATATTTATTATAGTGTCATATATAATTCTCAATCTAGAATTTTATTTGTGAGTTTTGTCTTTTTTGCCCTTTTCCTAATTGTTATTTGTTTTTTATGTTAAAAATTGATCCCTCTCTTTTACTTTAAAATTTGGAATTGTTCGGGTCATAAAAGAGTTAACATTTTGAGACAATAGTCTAACTCTTTACTGAAAAAAATTCCACTTTTTATTGAAATCCTTGCCTGATGGTGACCCTTGAGAAAGTCATCAGGCCGAATTTCTCCTTTTTCACTTGCATATCTGTCTTTTTATTCATCTTATATATATATAATATAAAACTTTCATTTCTAATTTTTTTAGCTGGAAAATAAAGTTTTGGAGCTCGACCGATTTCAGGATGATATAACGCCTGTGATGTCAAAGCTGTACTTCAACCTTTTAAACACGCATCTGCTGTCAAAGAAGCATACATAATATTACTGCAATACTGGTAAAAGTAGATAAAAATATTTCTTATTCTTACATTTCGGAGACATCAAAACCTCCTAACCAAAAAATGTATATGTTTTCACGTTATAATAAAGAATTTCTGAATGTCTGTAAATTTTACATGAACATAATAAGCAAGCAAATGTTATTTAATGTAATCATCAATTCAACTTCTGGGATCAATAATAAACGACAAAACAAAGGTATATCGCACTAAATATTCAAATATTGCCCTGATTTATCAACATCTATTACCTCCGCTCATTAGAATTCCTTCTGTACAAACAAAGTCAATTGAGTGAAGACGGTTTCTTTTCTAATAAAGTACGCATGAGTTTCAAGGAAACCTTTTGTAGAAATTGGCTAAAATAATTTAAAATACATATGAACTGCGAACTACTTTTATTATGAATACTCTACTTTGAATTTTAATGTATTTTATATTTTAAGGATTTAGAAGATTATTTAAGGAAGCACATTAGATAATAATACAGGTAAAAATTACAAAATTATCTATGAGGAAAATTAAAGGATTTTTTTTTTGTTGCTAAAATTTTCGAGTAAATGTCTATATATGTAACACAAAAACGTCAAAAAATCTATTTATGAGCTAGGGGGCTTAATATAATACAATATTAGCGATAAATAACGTCAATGAAAAATATTCCAAGCGCACCGAATTTGTTAAAAAAAACTCCAATTTTTATTGTTACTTACTCTAACCCTTTTGAAACAAAAGTTGGGATTAATCTTGAAGTATGAGTACGAAATATGAAAATTAATCAATATAATACGTCAAAACTACTTATTTTTTAAGTAGTTTTGAGTTATTAGATTGATTAATTTTGATATTTCAAACTTACTCAACTTCATCTTTGATCTTACTTCTTCCTTTGATACTCAAACTTCAAGATTAATCTCAACTTTTGTTTTAAAAGGGTTAGAGTAAGTAATAATAAAAATCGGAGAGCTTTCAAACACATTTGTAGCGCCAAGAATATTTTTCTTTAACGTCATTTATCGCTATTATTATATTATATTAACCGTCTTAACTCATAAATAAATAAATTATTATTATGCTTTAAAATTTTGTGTGTGATTTCCTATTTTGTTACTCTTAATACCTGCATAGTTTCAAACTGCTAAGGTGAAAATTGCAATAAGTTATTTGAAAGGTCCTTGTTCGCCTTAAAGCCAGTATAAAACCTTGTGTTCCTTGTTTTCAAATTTTTCAAATGCATTATTAAAATTTGAAACATTAGATGGGTATTCAACAAGATACTTTTTAACCATAATAAATTTCAAATAGTAACAATAGAAATAGCAATAAATTAAAATAAGCAAAAATTCAAGAAATTTATCTAGAAAGAAACTTAAAAACCATATAAAATGCTGTGCTCCTATTTCTCATATTTTTGAAATAAATTATAATAAATTGAAATACTATATACAAATTCAACTAGATATTGTTTTAGCCATAAAAAATGCAAATAGTTATTAGTTTTCATTATCAAATACCTATATCTATAAATATTAAATGTAACCAAAAATATATCTAAAAATCGTGTTGGACAAACATTTATCAATTCATATTTATAAGTTAAAATATTTCGCTGTTTAGAAAAGAAAATATATTGTAGTTTTATTGATTTTTTTCATAAATAATTTAAGATAGTAAAATATTTTAACTCTTAAATTTCTTTAATCCAGTACTAAAATAAAAAAAATAAAGATTTTCAAATTTCTCTTATAAATTATGAAATTTATTTTATATAAAATTGGCTACCATGGCTTAATTTTGATATTTTAGGAATTCAAATCTTACTGAAACAGGAAGTGACTCGTCAAAACAATAGCACTTTGTGCACAAATCATGTTTACTGAATTTATTGTTTTAAACTCTTGTTTCGTCCGAATGGCTAATATTTGTATCGCTCTAATTTATGATATAATTATAGAGTATATCTGAATTCTTTAAAAGTCTCCTGCGTTTTTCTTACTCTATTACACGTTTGGAAAGCGCTCCTTAGAAACTTGGATGGCCCCCTTGAAGCTTTTAGGAAGCTCTTCACCAGGTCGGTAAACATGATGATAACTTGGCTTTTATAGTCTTGCCTGTCTCTCCATGTTCAAAAGTCATTTGTGAAAATGCTACGTTAACAAAGTGAATTATTTAATGATGGGGGGGGGGTAAAGTGGAGCAATATAAAATGCTATCTTTTAAAGAAAAAGATATATTGTTCTGTTTTTCAAACATTTACTTTATCAAGGTTAAATGGGTTTTGGGCTTTTTGAATTTGTCCGAAGATTAAAAGTATCTGGCTTTAAGAAAGTTAAAAATAAGGCTTTTTAAGATTTTAGTTTGCTTGTAATAACAACGGATTTTTACGGTTGATAAAAGCCGAACGAATACTGATAATTCGCTTAGCTTTTATTTTGAGTGTATTAGATTTGATTACACCAATCACACAGGTATAAAAGCATTCGAATTTCACTTTAAATATTACGTGATTAGAATGTGAAATATTTTGCTTCATAATCAGAGATTTTCATTCGTTGAATTAATTCAAGAAACATGAATTATTTGTTTCTTATACCTGCTGTTGCTGAGTTGTAACATAAGGACTGCCATGTAAATAACTTAATTAAGTTGTGAATTAAGACCATATATATAAGTAACTTACTTAAGTTGTGACTTCAGGCCTGCTATATAAGTAACTTACTTAAGTTGTGAATTAAGGACAGCTATAAAAGTAATTTACTTAAGTTGTGAATTAAGGCCAGCTATATAAGTGACTTACTTAA
>JAOUZG010031332.1:2620520-2635276 GCA_026289955.1 Argiope argentata
AATTAAGGTCAGCTATATAAGTAACTTACTTAAATTGTGAATTAAGGCCATCTATATAAGTAACTTACTTAAGTTGTGACTTCAGGCCTGCTATAAATATAGCAAGCCTGCTGACAGTTATCTGTGAGCGATTTAAACCAAGTGAGCGTCGAATGTTTTTTTTTTCATTAACTCCAACTAGGGCCAAGAGTATGACAGCTACTTAATGCGTCAATTCGCGTGCACAACCTGCTAGCTAAGTAACTTACTTAATCTGTGAGTTAAGGCAAACAATATAAGTAACTAACTTAAGTTGTGACTTAAGGCCTGCTATATGAGTGACTTAATTAAGTTGTGAATTAAGGCCAGCTATATAAGTAACTTACTTAAGTTGTGACTTAAGGCCTGCTATATGAGTGACTTACTTAAGTTGTGACTTAAGGTCAGGTATATAAGTAACTTACTTGACATGTGACTTAAGGGCTGATATAAATATAGTAATCTTGCTAACAGTTATCTGTCAGCGATTTAAACCGAGTGAGCTTCTATTGTTTATTTTTCATTAACTCCAACTAGGGCCAAGAGTATGACAGCTATTTAATGCGTCACATTCGCTTGCACTACATGCTAAATAAGTAACTTACTTAATTTGTAAATTAGGCCAGCAATATAAGTAACTTACTTATGTTACGAATTAAGCCCTGCTATATAAGTAACTCACATAAGTTTTGAATTAAGCCCTGACATATAAGTATATTACTTATGTTGTGACTTAAGGCCAGCTATATAACCCACTTAAGTTGTGACATAATGCCTGATATATAACAATTAAGTTGTGACTTAAGGCCAGCTATATTACCCACTTAAGTTGTGACATATGGCCTGATATATAAGTAACACTTAAGTTGTGACTTAAGGCCTCCTATAGAAGTAACTTACTTAAGTTGTGACTTAAGGTCTGCTATATAAGTAACTTACTTGAGTTGTGAATTAAAGCCTGCTATAGAAGTAACTTACTTAAGTTGTGAAATAAGCCCTGCTATATAAGTAACTTACTTATGTTATGACTTAAGACCAGCTATAAAACTTACTTAAGTTGTTACATAAGGCCTGATATATAAGTAACACTTAAGTTGTGACTTAAGGTCAGCTATATAAGTAACTTACTTATGTTGCGACTTAAGATCAACTATATAATTACCTTATTAAGTTGTGAATTCAGGCCAGCTATATAAGTAACTGACTGAAGTTGTGTTTTAAGTTAAGTTTTCACAAGGGTGGTTGGCACTTTCATACACATCACAGACATAATACAGAAGAACAACCTTGCCCAAACTGGGCTTCAAAGCAGGGCGTCCAGATCATGTGTAAGATGAGCTACCCCTATGCCAGGTTGCCAAATGTTTATAAGAACTTATAATATGTGCCATCATGATTTGATTAAATTCATAATAATCTTTTTATTGCATTATGTTCTTTATATTCCTCCATTATAAACTCCGTCTCTATGGCTAATTATTATCACATATAATATTATGGTTATTTACTTATCAAATGTCTTACAAACCACAACCAAAGCTTTCAAATACATTTTTTAATGCGTGAGCTTACACTCGTTGATATAATTTAGTCTTTATAAATATAGTAATTATAAATATTAAGATTGCGATTGAATATTTAAATGACAAGATTATATTATTCTGGTCTATTTTATAAGTAGTACATTGAATTTATATGTTTTATACTAAACGAATTTATACATTTTCGAATGAACGTCTTTTAGTTGAAATCGTTAATTATCTCTATTGAAATAATACCACAAGCATACTGAGATTATTAGTGTAACTGGGGTGGAAGCTGAAAAAGATATGGAGCTCAAAAAAGGATGAAAGTCCGACAAACATGATCTGAAAAAAAAAAAGTTAAACCTTTCATATTATTGGATTATCGTCGCTTCAAAGAAACGAATGCAGAAATGCCACATAAATATATTTCTTCTAAAATATTTTGTATTATATTGAGAGATATTTACAAGCGTAATATATTAAAAAACTTTTCTCGGTAGAATCAAGTTAGAACTGGCACTTGTTAAATTTGAAATAATATTTTCGAAATACAAAAGTTTTTCTTTTTAACCATCTATCTTTATTGCCGTAACTTTGCTCTTTCCCGCAAAATAATAAACAATCACTCACACCGCATCCCTCTTCAGAGGGTATTGCTGTTGTTATCAATGGCCCTTGCTATGGACAAGAGCGCTGACGGCCTTCAATGATTTTAAGCCCAATGAGCGTCTCTTGTTTTTAAAGTAGCGCCAACTAGAGCCAAAAGTACGACTTAGTTACAAACTCATCACATTCATTTGCAAAGCTCCTTTTTACAGGTGGGTTTATTCACGTACCTCACAGATAGTACACAGAAAAACAACCATGCCCTAACCGAGAATCGAATTTGGGACGCCCAGAACACGAGGAAGACGCGCTACCTCTGAGCCAGGACACCGACTCTTTCGAAGTTTAAAAAACCCTAAGTCTTAGAAATTGATGAGAATTACAGAGTAAAATTCCTCCTTGACTACAAAGGTAAACTATATCATTCATAGATAACTGAAAGTATTTGAATAATAATTTGCATCTTTATAATAAGCATCTGATCACCCGAAACTGTCCCTTAAACAGAGTAAAAAAAATCCGCATACGTTTCTTAAGAGATTTTAGATATGAAAAAAATCTGCAAAACTTTTTTCGGTACTTACGTATTATACAGTCCAACTTTATCGCCAAATTTAAATCCGTCGCCAATGAGTTACTAAATCGTTGGCGATATTGGCGAAGACGTTCTAATAAGTAACTACCCTTCCCTTCCTACATGGATAAAATATATAACTCGGGCATTTCAGAAAAATTCAAAAAATTCACATCAACATTCATATGACTTGAAGAATAAATATCCGTTAAAAAGTTAATGTCCGTTTGATACTCAGAGTGCTATTTTCTTGAAACCTGTCAATTGGAACAATTTCACAACATTTAATTATTCTTAGAACTATTCTAAACAACTTTAAACTATTTTTCTAACAATATAGAATAGTTCTAGTAGGCTATTTGTAAACTATTATTTTAAAATTATTTAATTTAAATACACAATAGAAATATTCTCAATTCATAATTATTCTACTCCTACTATTAGTTCACACTCTCCCTATATATATACATATATATCTCATTTAATTTTTCAATTGTTCATAAAATATGTTTTCTTTATCCACTCAAGTTCAAATACATTTTTTAAAACTTAAAGTGGTTGACTCATCATTTTAATGCAGTTTTTTCAAACATTAATTCATAAATTAAATTTAAATAGTTTTTAATGCTGTAAATAGAGTTTTAAAAGTTTATAATTAAAAATGAAATTAACAGGTAGTAGCTCAATCTGTAAAATACAGGATTTCAGTTTTTTTCGCGTTTAGATGAAGAATGTGAGTTCAATTCTTGCAAAAATAAATATTTTTTATATAAATTATTTATATTAATTGTAATTATTCAATAAAAATTTTTAAAAATGCTTCTTTGAACTAAGTAGACATTGGGTTAATTCTTTATATTAATTTTTTCTTAATTACCAGAAAATATTTCTAGATCGTGTTCTTAAATTTTTTTTAGATTTTAGAAGTATGATCCTGAGATTTTGAAAACGAGTAATATCTTAAGGTGAATCAGATCTTAGATGAGATTTAAGTTCTTTAAGAATGAAACGTACAGATATTTATTAAGTGTCATCATTTTTATCTAAATGTCCAAAGTTCTGTATGGTATATTAGAGGCAAAACGATATAATATCATAATAAAAACCGTAGATGGGGCATAATATGTCATGAAACGCGTAACAGATATAACACAGATGTCTCATAACATGCTATAAAAATATATGAAACATATAATATAAGTGTCATAAAATACAACAGAATATGTTGAATAACAAATGAATATTTCTAAAGCGTGTAAGATAGTTTATAAAATGGTAGAAACATTCAAATAGTTTACCTCATATAGCTAAATTATGGCAATAATAATATATGTTCAATTAAATAGATTTTATCCAAAAGACACAGATTGAATGAAAATATTAGAGAAACTTAAAGAAAGTGAGACTTTATCAACTGAGATGATATTTAATCAAATCAAATGTAATTTATTTTTAGAAATTTCTCCTACTAAGAATATGTGAATCAAAATTGTCATCAGTCAAATAGATAATTTGTATTATTTTTCCTTTTTTTGAATAGCTTGAATAAAAATAAAGTGATTTTTTTCCAAAACAATCAATAATAAACAAATAAAAAATAAGTTAGAACATAATTTCTTGAACGGCCAAGCACCATGTGCTCGTGCAAGTTCAATTATATTATTATTCATTCTAATGGTTTCATTCAATGAGTCACTTTAGTATTGCAAACGATCCAAAAAACTTTGTTTCGCCTTTATTGTGAAAAAAAAAATATCACACTTAATTATTTCCTTTTATATAATCACGTGCTCAAGATGACATTTTTATAGGTTTTATTTGCTGTAGTCATTAACTTATTTTTTTTTAAAAAATCGGAGCTTTTGAAAATGCGAATGGCAACGCGAAGATAATAAAATTTCAATTTTTCGCCTACGGATTTTTGTCTACATCATTCCCAAAATAACATGTTCTGACATGAAAATAGTTTTAAAAAATGAACAAAATTGGCAAAAAAAAATTTTAAAAACAAAAGTAGAGATAATAATAATACATTAAAAAAATGAAGTGTGCTATAGCAAATTTCAAGATATCGAGTGAAAACATTTTAAAACTCACGTGACATTAATTCAACTAAGAAACACCATTATATTCTCTACTGACTCATAATTTACAATCGCCAACATTTAGAAAAGCAAGGGTTTTTTTACCTTCACAAAATTAATCACTTTCTAAACTTTTTTCTCCAAATCAGATTTATTTTCTTTTAAAACAAGTTTAAACCGGCTTTAAACAATCACCAAACTTTTAAATTACGCATGCGTGGATAATTAAAAAACGATTCTTTTTTTCTCAATTTCAAAACCATTTCAATTCCAAAACTTTTTACAAGCTGGAAAAAAAGATCATTTAAAAAATCTGTATAGCTTTCTATATCTCACCTAGGTGCTTTGTGTTTAGTCATATTGCCTGGGCTTCTTAGGGCGATTCCTTCCTATGACTCTGACGTTTATTGGCCTGAAAGGAAAATCGGGTACACGATGGACATTCGAGCTAGGGTTTTACATTCCCTTAGCAATAAGTCCCCTTTTTTCATCTTATTATAATATACACATCTTTATCATTTTCTAATAAATATAAAAGCGAAAAATTGAGGCCAAAAAGCAATAAATCAACAACGGTTTTAAAAATTCAATCCCTCCCCCCCAAAAAAATCTTTTTCTGACGTGATGCTATGTTTTACTCAATAAAATAATTTGAGCCAGCTTTTAAATAAAAAAATACTCAGCAAAGAAACTTGGGAACTTTAACATTATAACATTTTTGCAAAAATTCAGAGTACAAAATTGCACAATAAAACACTTTTTGAAACTTTCAGTTTTCGATATGCATATTAATCTTAATCTAATAAGTTAAAAAATATTTTAACAGTATTTCCTCTTAATGTTTATTGTTACAAACAAACTACTAAAGCAGGAAAATTATCTATACTATCGTAAATGGCATAGTGACCTCTAAAATCTCAGTTGTGTGGATTTAATAATTATTCCTAACATTTATGTTACTTTAATATTAAAATACATTTACAGATAATTTCACATTATGTTAAATTCATATAAAAAATAATTTTACATTTAAAGTGGCATTAAAGGCAAAACTAACGTGAAAAATGTAGCACTTACTTTAAAATTTGTTAAAATTAATGTTATATTAATGTTAAAATAAATTTTACATTAATGTTAAATTAATGCTACTTTAATGTTCAAATTAAAGTTACATTAATCCGAAAAATAATTTTATAATTAATGTTACATTAATGGCAAAACTAATATGCAAAATATAGCATTTACTTTAAATTTTATGTTAAATTTAAAGTAGCATTAATGCTAAGATAAATGTTACTTTAATGTTACAACTAATGCTACATGAATGTAAAAATTAAAGTTACATTAACGTAAAAGTTAATGCTAAATTAATGTTACATTAATCTGAAAATCGTCGTATTTATATCTCAATATTTATATTACCATTAACGTAACATTAATGTGAACATTGTTGTATTTATCACAACATTTAGGTTACAATTAATTTTACTTTATTGTGAAAATTGTTGTATTTATCTCTACATTTATGTTACAATTAATTTTACATTAACCTAAAAATTGTTGTATTTATCACAACATTTATGTTAGAATTATTGTATTTATCTCAATATTTATGTTAGAATTATTGTATTTATCTCAACATTTATGTTAGAATTATTGTATTTATCTCAAAAATTATGTTACAATTAACGCTACGTTAATATTAAAATCAATGTTACTTTAATGTTAAAAATAAATCTACATTAAATTAAAATTAAATTTACAATTACAACACAATTCATGTTACATTAATGATAAAATGAGTGATGCAATTGCAAATAATCTACTGATCTTTGAAATTTCAATTATTTGAATCTTAAGGTTTCAACAAAATTATTATTACTTTTTCTTATGACATCCGATTTCTAATTATGATTTAATCTTTGTATTTTTCTGTGATGTCCATTTCATAACCCACTATGGAACCTTTCATCTTCACACCCATTAATCTATTCTATTTTTCATTCCATAAAACCCTTCCAGGGAGATGCCATGATGTCTTATGACAACTTTAATCACGGAGTTCTTTATGAAAGCTGAAGGACAAAGGAAAAAAAATATCCGTGAAGCCGAAGCTTTATCTCGAAAACAAAATAATGTGATGGGCGATTCTTCCATCAGAATTTTGTCCTTGAATGACAGAAAAAAGGACAGGGTAAAGTCCTTGGGGAAATTATCCATCCTGACAGCAACTTTTTAAAAGAGTACCAATGAAAGAGTAAAGAGTCAGATATAAGGTCTGGATTTGTAGGATTTTGCTGTCATTAACTGTTGACAATGGGAGTTCAAATGAGCAAATCTGAATGATCTTCCGTGAAAAAATTGTTTGGGTGGCTTAGATTACTCATTAAGAATATTAATCTCTACGTGTAATAATGATTAATGTCTGTGTCTGAGTGTCTGTTGGCGCTGTACAGGTCAAAACGTTTGACTTATAGCTACTAAATTTGACACATATATATCTTGGTAATCGAAAATGCAAATTAGAGAGCAATTTTTTTTAATTATTTAATTAGCGTTTTAATTAATTAAAAACTAAGCGAAATTTCTGCATTCTTTGGTGATAACTTCTGAATATATTATAGAGCCATCATGGAGCTTCCATCGAGTTAAGGTTCAAAAAATTATCGTTTTAATGATTGTAAAGTTTTAAGTTATAAATTATTTTTAACCCCTTAACCGGTTTGCCCGTACGCTGTACCTGCATCGATTTATCGAATTTTAATAGTTGTAAACAAAAACTAAATAATTCATAACAATTATTATTCAATAGTGAAATGACTTTGAATACGTAGATAAGTCAAGTATTCCATGGATTTCCATTTGAATCAAAATAAGAAAATGTTCCCAAATAAGATGGTGTCATCTTATTAGATAGTAAGGAAAATAAACCAGTTAAGGGGTTAATTTGCAATGAATTTCTTTTTATAAATTTTTTTAGCTATGTAATATTTTTAACTATATTTGTTGGACACATAAGATTTTAATGCTAAAAAACATGATTTTCTATAGTCAACTCTTTAAAGAATATTTTTGGTTTTAGCAAAATACATTTCCGTATTTATTGAAAATTTAAAGAATAGTAATTCAGGTGAACCAGCTGGTCGCCAAAGGCTACTAGTAAGGCGTGAATATAAAATCTTTTGTTTTTGTCGTCATGTCTATATTTTCTATGTTAGATTGATTTTTATTCTTCTGTGGGAGCTGGAACATTTTTATTATCTGTCTATTTTATCAGATATTTTATTTATTCATTTAGTTTTCGTTAAATCTTGAGAAACGAAACGAAACGATTTCTTTGCGCATTTGTCCTACTCAATTCTATATAAAATCCCTTTTTTTCTAACATTACTATTATAACCCTTAAATTTTTGTTCCTGGGATATATATATATATATATATATATATATATATATAAAGTAATTGTAGTTTTAGTTAGATTGGTTAAAAAACAGTTAAAGCTATGAATGATCAAGTTTTCTTAACTTAAAAATGTTTCAATTTAATTTATTAACCATAGTCGTTAATGCTTTAATTTTTTATTTTAAAATAATTCTGTAAACTCTAGAATTTTTTTCTTCAAATTATGTCAAATTCTCTCTTAAGTTTTTTGCTTTTACATGATGGAAATTTGATTAAGTCACCTTAAAAAACTATTTTTTGTACATACTCAAAAATATAACAGAAATTAGAAATTTATAATTTAAAACAAATACAGTATAACAGCATTTAACCATGTTTAGATAGTGCTGTATACCAAAAAAAAATAACTAAAGGATTATCCATACATTTACAAGTTCTTTAACTTAAAAACTTCCAGTATGTAGAAATTTTAAGAATTATTGTATCAATTTCCTATCATCTTTTAAATAACCAGAATGTATGATCGCATTTAAATTTCATATATAATTTTTTTAATTAAACAGTTTGAAGTATAATAAGCAAGAAATATTGTAGTTATATGTTTAAAATATTCATTTAATATTTTATTATAAGTTTTGAGCCCATTTTGGTGCAAAATTTATTATTTCACTTTAAGTACTTTTTTATTATTTTATTCTGAGAAATAGATATAATTTGGTTGAGGAGGTTTGTATTATTTTATTCTAAAAGTTTTTCTTATTGTTATTCTGAATAATCTTATCCTGTTATAAATTTATTTAATTTTGTTTTTTAGTTTTAATGACTGAGCTTGGATTCAGAATCAATTAATTCATTTCAAAAATTATTTATCATTCATTCCAAAAAAAAAATTGCTTTCTTTGATAAGAATGGATTTGAAAAAATAATAAAAATCTTGTTCAATATGCTAGCACCTTTTTTTGAATGTACCAAATGTGAAAAAATTCCATAGTTTATATGAAATACGACTTTTAGAACACAATTTATGAAGCAAATTAAAATCAAATAACCGTCAGCCATTAAATACAACACCTCGAAATAAAGTGGCCAATAAATACAACACCCGAAATTGAAGCTACCAATTACAACAGTACTTTCAGATGCTTTGAAAATGAATATTTCCAGAACTAATGTCTAATAGCAGTCATCTGGAAGTAAGGCCTCGCCTCTGATAAGATCTTATCTCAGTTGTTCAACATTAATCTCCATTAAGAGGACAGCGTTATCCTATCTAAGCCAATCTGCTTTATATAATGGAGAGAAATGTTAATCTTTGTAAGGATAAAAAAAATCGTAATGCTTTTTATGAAAAGAGACAGATGAGCTGATTATACTTTTTGCTGAATATATTGAAAAGGAATTTATTTGATGTATTCAAAATTCAAACCACAACTTATTGTCATCCCAATACAATACATCTGTAAACATCCAGCAATTAAATGAATGTAAGTTTTAGCTCAGCATAATATCCATCTGGATAAATGAATATAATGGCGTAAAGAATTTTATTGTCTCAAGTAAGAATTAAATATTCAAATAACTAAAAAGCAATTAAAATAATGCTAGTTTAAGTATACATATACGTCTGGATGAAAGAATTTATTGGCATAAAGGATTTTATGGCCAGGATATCCTGGTTGCTAGAGTGGTGGACTCGTACTCCTTAGGTTACGAATTCGAAACTCACCAGCCAAAAGATTCCCCGAATATGTGATGGCTGGCTCTCGTTAAATCTGTTCGTGGTCACAAATTACTACTATATCAAGAGTAATACCACTGGGGGTACTGGGTCAGAGATGATCGTTATCTGTTCCAGGTCTAAATTGCGATCTGAGATGAATGTATGCATATGCATGAATGAAGTCCGCCCACTAAAAATGGTTGTGGCGTGTGTGTAGTTAAGTCGTACTCTTGTCTATAGATGGCGCTACTTGTAAAACAAGAGACGTATATCTCCGGCTTAAAAACAGAAGATGTATCAGCGGGGCTTGTTCATGGCAAGTGCCATAAGTAACAACAACGAAGGATTTTATTGCCACGAGCATTGCAATAAATATGCAAATAATTAGCAATTAAATGATGCTAGCTTTAGTTAAGCCTGCATATTCTTCTCGATAAACGAATTTGATGCCGTAAAGAGTTTTATTGTCTCAAGCATGAAATAGATATTCAAATAAGTATCAAGCAAATAAAATAATGCTAGCTTTACTTGAGCATACATATCCATCTGCATGAATGAATTTAATTTCTTGAAGACAGGATTTTATTGCTACAAGCATAGAATAAATATGGAAATAACCAGTAAGTAAAATAATTTTAGTTTTATCTTAGCATACATACCATCTAGAAGAATTAATTGAATGGCATAAAGGATTTTATTCCTATGAGCATGCAAGAAATATCCAAATAGTTAGCAATTAAATGATGCTAGTTTTAGATAAGCCTACATATTCTTCGTGATAAATAAATTTAATGGCGTAATGAATTTTATTGCCTCAAGCATGAAATAAATATTCAAATAATTAACCAGCAATTAAAATAATTTTAGTTTTATATAAGCATACATATCCATCTGGATAAATAAATTTAATGGCGTAAAGGATTTTATTGCCACGATCATGAAATAAATATGTAAATAATTAACAATTAAATAATGCTAGTTTAATCTAAACATACTTTTTCCATCTGGATAAATGAATTTATTGGCCTAAGAGATTTCATTGCCTCAAGCATGAAATAAATATTTAAATAACTAACCAGCAATTAAAATAATGCTAATTTTATCTAAGCCTACATATTCACCTGGATGAATGAATTGGATGGCATAAAGAATTTTACTGTCTCATGCATGAAATAAACATTCAAATAACTAATCAGCAATTAAAATAATGCCAGTTTTATTCAAGCATACATATTCATCTGTATGAATGAATTTAATGGCGTAAAGGATCCACGAGAATGCAATAAGTATGCAAATAACCAACAATTAAAATAATGTTAAGTTTAGCTAAGCAAACCTATATATATGGATAACTAATTTGATGGTGTAAAGTATTGTATTGCTATAAGCATGAAATAACTAAGCAAATAACAAACTAACAATTAAAATAATGTTAGTTTCATTTAAGCATACATATCCATCTGGAAAAACTGAATTTAATATAGTAAAGAATTTTATTTCGATGAGCATGAAATAAATATGCAAATAACTAGCAAATAAAATAAAACAGATTAAATGACAGACGATTATTTTTTAAACATAGCATTTTTTAGCGTTTCTGATTGTATCATAGATATTTCTCCAGTTGTGTCATACGTTCTCAGTAATTCTAAAAATTAATATTCGTTTTTATTATCATGTGTGAACATGAAGTTGTTTTGATTAGGAGCTTTTGATTCCTCCGAAGAGGGAAAATGGTTTGTACCTGCTTTTACACATATTGCATTCTTATTAGTATGCTTCTTTAAAAAGGGTAACCTGCTTTTACCAGTATTGCTTTGTGACATCATAGCTGCGGATTCATCCCGAAATCCTGTCGAGGTCCAAAACTTTATTTGCCAACTAGAAAAACTGAAAAAAAGTTTAAAAAATAATTTTATATATATATATATATATATATATATATATATATATATATATAGATAGATATATAGATAGATATAGATATATAATTATTTTTAAACTTTTTTGGAAATTTAATTTTCTTTTATGTGTTCGGATTTTCATACAATTTAATTTAAGTTTCTAATAGAAAAACTGCTTATTAATGTATTTATTTAAATTATTTGTAAGCCTCACTTCTATAATATTGTAATTTATGTTTTTGGGATCATTAAGATTTCTGAAAAATTACTAAGATTAACTATATATATAGATCCTGGTTCTATTGGTTATTGAATGTAAAATATTCTAGAGCCATAAAATTAAACTCATGACTTGACAATTGTATTACATCAGGCAGTTAAAAATATTGGATCAAAATTATTTTCTTTTCTCTTTTGTGAAGAGTGTTAGTATCACTGTATCATCACCCACAATGCAGTCTGGCCAGCAAGATCTGAAAATTTCTTTTTTGACTTGTGACACGCACTTCAATTTCTTCTCTTAATCTTTTTTTAAAATTTTTTTTGTTCTTGCATAAAATAAATCTACTCTTGTTCTTATTAAAAATACCATAATGTCGTTTCTTGGAGCTTTGGACATTTTAAGTGGAGAATTCTCCCAAAAGAGGATTGGAATTTATTTTGGGAGCAGAATACATTCTAATAATCTTCTAGTTACCAAAATACTAAAAATATTAATATTAAAAGTGTTGAATATTATCATATTTAATGTTGGCAAGTTGTTATAAAAAATTAAACAATCGGTACTTACGCATTAAACCATCTTCGCCAATGGTCGCAAATAATTTAGTAACTCATTGGCGACGGATTTAAGTTTGGCGATAAAAATCAAGAGATTACACCATTACTGGATTGCCATAATTGGAAGTTTAACAACTTCTTGGCGACGATTTCAAATTTGAGGATAAAGTTGAACGGTCTAATACGTAATCACCAAACAATCTTTTGATAAGTATTTACTTTGTTTAGATATTACAGAAATACATTAATTTTGGTGAACGTCAGAATTTTACCAATATAAATGAAGAGTATATTTTTTAGAATACTTCTTTATTATTTTTGCATTAATAAAATGAAACGAAGTTTCAGCAACAAGGAGCCAATGACTCCTTAAATTACTACAAATCTTTGTGAAATAATAAATCAACTATAAAGACTTGTTCATAATTAGACTTTGACCCACATATTGCTGAAAGAACAACCTGAAGGTTGCATTCAAGTACAAAATATCACTTGGTAATCAGAATCCTTTTGATTCTTTTCTGCAGTTTACGGGTTAAATTAATGCAGTTCCACTCATATGTAATCAGAACTGGGTGGATTATAAAATTTTGAATGTAGTCTCTATTTTATGTGATATTTTTATTCTAGAAGAATTTATAGAAAAGATCCGTGATATCCGTGAACTGCTTAACATGCTGAAATTCTAATTTTTATAATTTGAAAAGAAAATATTGATAGTTTTTCTTGAAATATTAGTGTACCAGAAATATAAAAATATTTGTTAGGAACGGGAGATTATATGAATTTTAAATTTCCTTATTTCTACACAAATATATTTATTGTTTACTTTCTTCATTTAAAGCCTTTTCTAGTATTCGAAACTATTTTAAATGTTTTCTTATCTATCATATCATTTAAATCAAAGAAATCAGAATTGATTTCCATTATAATCAATCAATTCAAATCCTTGTTCTAAAAATAAAATGCATCAAAAACATTGCTCATCTTAGATTGATAATAATAACATAAATTAATATTCTGTCACCAAGCTATATACAGCCTGCATGAGTTAAAATAATATTTAAGCATACTTGATCTTTAAATAATAAGTTATGTTAGCCTGAAAAATATTAAACACTTAATATTCTTAGAGTATGACAATGTGAAGATAAAAGATGTGTTCACCAAGGGAATTGTTTATTCTTTGAAAAATTCCACTGAAAACTCCATCAATGGCAGCACATAATCCTTAGAGGACCTTGGATCCTTGGAGAAGCTCGTTGATTGAGGAAGCGTAAATCCAGGGAGATTGAATAATGGATTACGTAATCCACTTCAGACATCCTGGAAACCAATTATCCATTCTGGAAAAATCTTCTCTCAATGATCACCCATTCAACCTGGGTTCTGAAATATTTAGATTATGCAAACACTGCTTATCCATTAACGGAGTTAATTTATGAGGAGCTTATTTCATTGAAAAGAGAATATTGGATATTTTATTTCTTCTTTTTTATTATAAAAATGGTTTAAAAAGAGATTTTCATTTATGCTCATGAAAATAAATTTTATTTATACACATTACTTGTTTTAATATATATATATATATATAAAATTTTCGAAGCCCATTAATGGGTCATGGCTATGTATACATATGTATATCAATGTGTGTGTGTGTGCGTGCTCAAGTGCAGAAACGTAGAAAAACTATTTAAAATACAGAAAATTGTCTTTAGGGAATAAAATTTAGAAATGATAATAATACACGTTGACAGAGGTCTCTGTTTTGTTGACAGCTATTAAGCAAATGTATGCCTCCAGTGTTCTTTTCAAACCTCCTTGTTCCCTAAACAAAAATGGGCGAGCACCTCTAATGAGTAAAGTACGTACCAGAGGTAGGCAAACAGTCACTCTTAAATCTTTATCGATTGACGGTACTTATAAGTACCATCTAAATCTGGATTATATTATCGTAATATGATTATTTTTGCCGATGGTATTCTAAAAAACACGGATAATGTAACCATAAAAGCTAGAAGTTAATATAAAAATGGTTTATTAAGAGATTTTCATTTGTGCTCATGAAAATAATTTTATTTATACACATTATTTGTTATACACACACACATATATATATATATATATATATATATATATATA
>JAOUZG010031332.1:2654031-2670267 GCA_026289955.1 Argiope argentata
AGTAGCAAATAATAGTACTTGCAATAGTAGTAGCAAATAATAGTACTTGCAATAGTAGTAGCAAATAATAGTACTTGCAACAGTAGTAGCAAATAATAGTACTTGCAATAGTAGTAGCAAATAATAGTATTTGTAACAATAGTAAATAATAGTATTTGAAGCAATAGTAAATAATAGTATTTGAAGCAATAGTAAATAATAGTATTTGTAATAATAGTAAATAATAGTATCTGAAAAGCAATACTAAAGAAAGGTATCTGAAATAGTAACAGTATTTAAAGGTATCTGAAACAGCGGTTATAAATAACGGTGTATGAAATATTAATAATAAATAATGACATTTGAAGGAAGTCATGCTACTTAAAATTCACTCTAAACACCATTTAAGATACATATGAAACAAATATATAGTATCTATTCAAATTTTGTTGTTTTAGACACTTAAAAAAAGTATTTATTAAAATTCTTTAAAAATACAAAACTATACTGAAATCATGTCTTCTAACAGTAATACTTGTTATACATAAATTTTAAAATATTAATAAGTATATTATTAAGATAGATTAAGCTACTCATGTCACGAACATGCATGTATTTTCAAAAAAAAATTAACGAACGTCTGGAAGGAATTCCAAAGTAATTACGTGCATAATTAAATGGTTGCAGATGCTGTCACTTGAATTTTGTTAGCTTGATGATGACATAGACTTCTTGATATGACATTTATAAGCAATCTTTATGGACAATATGGATAAACTATATTACATTAATTTGTTCTTTAAGGAAGTTGGTTGATTTATAGCTTTTGAGATTCCTGAACCGGAGAAACTTTACGAGCTTTGATCATAAAATAATTTTATTAACAATATAGATGATTTAAGAATTATTATAATACTGAGTGATTAAAAAGAATTTTATTTATGCAAGTCATAACTAATTTTTGGACTTTCTTTACCCAATGGAATTGTGATGTTTTTAGTATCACATAGTAAAAGGAACTAGGTACTAGGAACTAGTAAAAAGTCACCAAATGATCTAGAATTCCGCCAAATTTCTATTAGTGACTTTAAAGCGAAAAATCACCAAATGTAGTATTCCGCCAATTTTTTGGGGTATATTTCACTGGTGTCCGGCTAACGGAAAAGTGCCAGGAACAGAATGAATGTTTAAGAGTATAAGAATACGAAATTATTAGAAAACTAGCTAGAAATACAGTCCCCTATCTTCTTGTTGATAAGCTGTGATAAAAGTATTGCTCTTCCCCCCCCCAAAATCTTTGAACTTTGGATAAAATCTTTAAAAAAAAAATCAATAACATTTTAAAAAAAGATCTAGGAAATATTGAACTTTTAACTAAGTTTAGTAATTTTATTGAATCTATCTTGCAGTCTTTTACGATTTTACTGTTAACAATTGGATAGTAGTTAATAAAAAAATTTAAAATCAAATTATTTTGGACGAACTTTTTTATTGACCAAAATAAAATAAATTGTAACATAGAATGTTTGCGTACGTGCGTGCGTTGGCAAGCTGGTAAAACTATCATATGAAAATGGCTAATTTATTTATTTATTCGATTTGAAATTTCATAAAATTCTACATTCTATACATTAAACTAATGAACAAAATTCTATTTATCGAGCGTCTTGAAGTTACCCTGTTCGTTTGTAATTAGGCTTATGAACACACGTGACTTTTACATTAGCTTCTTTGGAATTTTATAGAAGTATACAGATCCATATATATAACTACCCCATACAACATGTATATAGTTAAATGTAATCAGTCAGGTTCCAAGTATTTTTGAAACATCGTGCTTACAGACAGACAGACATACGTAATGGCAAAGATGTGTTGTTCGAATTCAGAGAATTGCAAAGTTGGGTAGATTTGTCGAAATTTCCAGTTGGAATGTCTTGACAATTATAATACTTTTTCTTTGTAGATGAAAGAGTTATCAAAATATCCTTGCTTATACGAAATATGTCTACATTATGGAGAGATGTAGAAAATTAAGAAACTGATTTGTTATTTGGCATATGTTAAACTGAAGGTATTTGAAATCAAACGAAGTACATGATAAAAAAAGTGAAATAGGATTGCACAAATTAAACAAAATCTTTCTCCGCCTATTTCAATTTTTTTAAAATTATATGCTGCAAATGATTTATGATATTTTCAAGTTGAATTTCTCAGTATAGAATTTCTGTATTGCCTGAATGAAATAAAATGTATTAGTAGTATTTAAAAATATATAGTTTTGTTTCTAATTGTTAAGTTCTATTGAATTGTCATTAATATCACTAACAATTATCGTAATCATGAAATAAAAATGCATTACAGTTGTAAAATATATTCTTTTAGTTTCAGAATTTTAAAAGATTTTTTTCGATATAAAATGGATAAAATAATATTTTAACTATAATTTTCTTAGTTTTTGAAATTTTTGTAATAATATCAAACTAGCAGTACCCGCATGACATTGCCAGTGGCATAACAAATAAAAAGAAAAATTAGTTTTAAATTTAAATCTAGCCTCCACCCGATAAGCCATGGCCATGTTACATCAAACAAACTTAGAAATATATTTAAAAATACCAACAAAACTGTTTTTATAGCACACTTTCAGAAATATTTAGGCTGTTAAAAAAGTAAACATATATACCCGTAAACATATCATATATTAACAGCAGGCTATCATTTAGTGGTTGGATTTACTTCTTTTGGGCATAATGAGATTCGAATCGCTGCTTAAAATCATACATAAACAAAAAAAAATGTTTTGAATATGCATACTACAGCTCTTGCTATTTGCACATGCGCAGTTTGTTGTTTTCGTGCATGCACGAATAAGTTAAAATCACAGTTATAAAACTCCTCTTTTTATGTTGATACGATTTTAATATACTGAAACCTTTCCCAATAAATGCTCTACAAAATGGTGTAAATATCTCCGATATACCTTAACTATTTCTCGAATTTTTCAGTAGTCCATTTTATACTATGTATAGGTAAAATATTATAATTTTTGTAGACTATGAAGCTTATAAACAATGACTTTCTTTAATAGAACTAAAAAAAGTACTAATAAATTCATTCATAGTTTTATTCTCTAAAATAAAAGCTATTAATTCAAAAAGTGTTTACAGCACTTTTTATTTATTGGTAAACAAAAGCGGTTTCCTGTATAAAATAAAAAAAATATCTCATTTCACCAAGAATTTTCTGAAATTACTTTAGTCAGGTGTCATGTGACAAAAGCAATTTGGGGGTGAAAAACGAATTTCTGTGTTTCGTAGATATAATCTTGAACATACCAAAAACCGAATTTACCGCCCATTGCCATGGCAACGAAATATTCTTCCTTTTGTTTTGCTGAAAAAATTCGGTATTGTTAGTTTCACTGAAATAATATGAGTATTCTGTTGACATCAAAAACAGAAAACTTTGGAATTTTTTTTCTCGTCATTAATAGAAGAAAATGCTATTAAATACGAAGTTTATTATTCCGATATTATGCACTATCGATTAAAATTTACTTTATTTAAGAAATTATTAACCCTTAAATAAATGCTGTATTATTTCGAACTTAAAAAATCGTTTATTATATGATACTAGTTATAAGTTACGTAAAAAAATCTTAATAATAATAAGGTATATCTATTTTGAACAAAAAAATATGTAGAATATAGGCAACATACAGTATTTTCCAAAAATCTAGCTAAGATATATTATAATTTTTCAATAGAACATCAGACATTGATAGTTTATCTGACAAGAGTTGAAAATTGTTTTTGACATTTAGATACATCCTTTGCAGGTAAATGTCTCTTCAAGTAAAAACCTGAAATACATCCTTCACCAAATTCAAATGTAAAAATAAATAAATAAATAATAAAGATTAAAATGAAATCTGCTATGCATATTTCAATGTATCATGTCAGAACATCATTTCTCGAACGGCCAAGCATCACGTGCTCGTGCAAGTTAAATTATATCTTTATTCATTTTAAGGGTTTAATTGAATTGGTCACTTTATTATTGCAAACGATCCAAAAAACTTTGTTTTGCACTTACTGTTTTAAAAAAATGTTACATTTCCTTTTTATTTCATTTCATATTATCACGTGCTCATAATTTTTTTCTAGGTTTTATTTGATGTAGTTATTTACTTATTTTTTTAATCAGAGATTTTATAAATACGATGGCAACACGTTATTAAAAGCTGATTTTTTGAGATACTCGTGCAGATAGTAAAATTTTTATTTTTCGTTTACGGATTTTCGTTGACGGCAGAAAACATCAATCCCAAAACAATACCACTCTCTGACATAATCTATTCGATCGTAACATTCAAGTTATCATGCGGGAACATTATTTTTAATTCAATATTTATGCTAAGCTATTTAAGTAATTAACCAATTGAAACCGGTTTCAAACTTTTATGAGATCCTCTCTCTCTCTCTCTCTCTCTCTTTCTTTCTCTCTTTCTCTTTCTCTCTCTGTGTTTAGTTTTCATTTTTTAGCTGGCAAACAAAGGTTTGAAGCTCGACCAATTTTAAGATGAAATAACTATGATGTCATAATTCTACGTCATTTTCTTAAAAATGAATCTGCTGTCAAAAACGCATTTGTAATAATATTGTAATACTGGTAAAAATGGGTCAAATTTTTCAAATTCACCCGCTTTCATAGAAGCATATATAATAATACAATACTAGTAAAAGCAGGTGGAAATATTTTTTGCCCGCAAATTTCGGAGACACCAAAACCTCCTAAGCAAAACCACATCATGTTCTCACGTGATAAAAAAAATTAGACATAACTTACCGCTAAAAGTAGTGTCAACCTTTTTCCTTCACATATGATTTATTGCCAATGGTGGCTACTGTGGCCAGGTAGTAAAGCCTCTGTCTTAGAACAGGATGGTTTAGAGCCGAGATTGAATTCCTTTGAAGAACTATCGTGTAAGTGTGCACTTTGCAGGGTTACCTTGCATTAATCGGAACCAAACGGTCTATGACTGCTGTAGTGTGAAAGTTTGAAAATTAGGGATGTCAGGTCGGTTGATTTCTTTACAATCTATCCTCAGTTTTAAAATTAGGAGGTTTGTCCCAAAATAACCCTAGTGAATCTTTACAACGAGGTGTTAATAAATAACTAAACATACTGTCTATAGTTATCAGCGTGCGTTCGAAAACGGACACTCTTAGGTTTTTGAATAAAAGTGAAACTGAATGTACACAATTGGTAACAATATGTATTTAAGGCTTAAAACTTAATGAAATTTTATAATAAAATAAATAATAATATATAGAACAAGAAATTTAAGTAATTTTTAGAAATTGCAATCTAATCAACTAGATTGATTTAGCTGCTTGAAATTCGTCCTTTTGTAATCAAGGTTAAAAAAATCAACGTTCTTATAGAAATGAATCGTTACGTTTTTAACGTAGCAGGTTCAGATTGAATGGGTTTTTCTTGAGGACAGCACAAACGAATTTATTTACAGCTATTTACAGTTATTTACAGGATAATTGATGAAGTAAAAAAAAAAAATCAGACAAACACAATCCAGCAGTCAACAGTCACTGACTGCGTAAATGCAAGTCTTATGCACAATAAGCACAGCCTGCAAAACAGCTATCGTATAGCACAGTAAATAGTAAATCGCAGCGAGCTCAATAATACAGCGTTAAAACATAAACACAGCTCACTAATCCACTAGTCCAGCGAGACGCTTCTCTTCCGCGAGAAAACTCTCAACTAACTCACTCACCCCGGCTATTCGTTCCTTATATAGCCGAGGAAGCGCGTGCACCGAAATTCAAGAAACTTCTCAAAACAACGCGCACAATCCAGCGGCTACTAGACTATTCCTTTCGCCAAACCTACCAAGCTGGCGCGAGGCTCCTCGCCAAACGTCGCCATCTTTGGCGAATTTTTGTGCCGTTTGTAACAATATAATAAGTCATTATAATTTTCTTGTAGAGACGACGAAAGAAATACTTTTTCTTTTGGCAAAATTATTGTAAAAGGAAACACTTTATATATTTTTTTATGAATTATATATTTAAAATTTATTAGATTTTAAGTCTTAAATATTGAAAGAAGAACTTACTTACAAATTTTTTTTCATTTATATTTCGAATGCATACAAATAAAAATTTAAAAAAAATGAATTTTTTTTTTTTTACATTTTAGAATTTTATTTTCAGAGTTATTTTTTTAAAAATCTAAATAGAATAAATTATTTTTTTGTTAATCAAATGTTTTTACAATTGAATGCAGGTATATTAAAGTTTTTCATTAATAAACGTTTTATTAAACTATTGAAATAGTTCCTTTTAAAAGTATTTTGATCCCGATGTCACTATGATAAACAATTTTGATTCTTATTTGAATATTCAGTTAGAACTATAAAATACAAAAAAAAGGTATTTAAATTTTCCAGAAGAAATGTGTTGCATTTTTTAGGTCGTCAAGAATAGGCACAAACTCTGTAAAAACTTGTATTTCTGAAATCATTTATGATATTTTCATTTTATAAGTCTCTTAGCTAAGGATGATTTTATATCCTAAAATGTGAATCTAATTTTAGATTTAAATCCATTAAAAGGAATTGCTTAAATTCCGAAAGCTAACATAAAGACTGTTCCTATACTGAATTTGAAAGGGGTGGGTGGGCTTTTAATACTTTAAGGTAACTTTGAAACTAAATATAGAATTGCTACTGAAAGAAAATTATTATTTAACTGCTAATTATCTGGAATAACTTGAATGAGATGTATTTGTTGGCATAGATAAAAGGTTTAAGAATTTCTTGTTAATAGACACAGCTGTTTGAATTTGGGTAAAGAGGATTTTGAAGAGAATGTACTAAAGTAATATTAACCTCTTAAACACTATCTTCATGCGTAATAGGTATGCCGAATTATTGATTTTCTATTTATAAGCTAATATTAAATCTTCAGATGTTTTATTTCATACTAACATTAATTATTATTTTCAAATATGTCAAATTTTCTTTTGATTATTAGCTGAACCTATAGGATATCATATTTCCTGATACCACTTAATTAAAAAGAAGAAGAAAAAATAATTATATTTATGGATTTTTTATTTTCTAAGGTAATTTATGATGACTTGAGATTCAACTTATCTTTCCTTCATAAAAAAAAGTAAAAATTGGGAAATAAGTAAAAATTGATGATTTATAAAGCCATTATGAATACAACTTATTATGGATTTTTATATCTTGTGAATTAAGTCTCCAGGAAGATTACAGAAAATTATATATACGCTGAAAAAATTGCAAGATAGTTGAATCCAGCAGTTAATCTAGTGAAAATCTCAGATTCCAGAAATGGCAAGAATCTCAATGATAACCTAAATTAAAGCTTAAGTTGTGACAGTTATATTGTTCTTTGTCAAGAACAATAGTTATTTTGTCAAGGCAAAGACAGTGATGGCATGGTGATAAGGTTCGGTTCATGAGCTGGGGTTTTTGAGGTTCGAACCCGATTTCACCATTATGTGGGGGGAGGTAATCTGCTGCATGTTAAATTCGTCCGGTCCTTACTCCCCTTACTTGTGGAGAGGGGGTGCAAACTCAGGTGTCATCCTCGTCATCTGACTGTGGTTCAAAATCACGAGTACGTCTCTACATAGCCCTAGTGTTGCCTTACAACGGGAGTTTAGTGTTACTAAACTAAGGCAAAGAAATTTTAAAAAATCGAGAGACAGGGTTAATGTTAATGCATTTAGTCAACTCAGATTTGAGTTAAATTCGGGTGTTTACAGTAGTAGATGCTTAACACTTTGGTGGCCGGCAATTTTACACAGAAACTATGTCATGTCAACGGCTCCTTTTTTGTAATTGAACATGAAAGTAAAACGTTCTAAAAAAACTCCAATGAATTTTGTTGAATTGGAACATCAAAAAGTTCTTTGCCGATACGTTCCGTCATGGTTGAATTTTTTGGAATTTTACTAAAATTCTAGTAAAAATGTGAATACTAGGAAAAGTAATTTTTCCGTTATAGAGCGGACAAGACTAAACACGATACGCCAAGTTTTTGTAATGTTCTATATCGCCCTCTGTGTTATAAATTGAAACAGATAATGCAAGTGCAATGGCGAGTTAACTCGTCACCGGTCAACAACGTTTGGACATGAAAAGTCGAGTTAACTCGTCACCGGTCAGCAAAGTGTTAAAAGATTTAATCACTTTGGGTTATTATAGTTGTTTACTATAGTTTGTTAATTGTTGGTTGATGTTTATTGCAATTGTTCTTGAATACTGTGACTGTGGCAAGATTTGGCTGTGTTTTATTTCTATTCGAGATTTCATTTTGAACAGCATCGTTGTTTGTTACTGAGTTGATTCACAGTACAACCATTATACCTCAGATTTTTGGTTTATCGGTTATATTTACAATAACCATGTTATCTATATCTAGTTATCTATAGAAGGACGAAAAAAATTTCATTTCTTAGTAATTTTTTAAGAAATCCGTAATCCTCATTTTCTTATTATCACGCGTGCAACTTGAGATTCAAACATAGGACCTTTCGCTGATTTTGCCCATTTAAATAGTAATGATTTCAATAGCGTTATTAGATTATGATGTGTATTTAAAGAACTTTTTTAGGTCTTTTACAAAATTACATGCATACATTTCAATCTAAATCCTTTCCTATATTTTTTATGGACTTAATTTTAAATTTTAAAAAAGTAATTTGAATGCAAACGATAAAATTTCCTATTTATATGTATTTAAAATTTTATACTGGAATAAATTAGTAATTGTTGCTTTGAAACTATTTCTCCTAGCTATATGGGGGATTTAATGAGTCCCATACTGCGTATATAACTGATTCGTTTATCACAGGTTGCTTATAGAAGTAGATTTTGTTTGATTTAAAAGGAATAGTTTTGAAATATTCTATATGTAATAAATGTAAAACTTTTCAAGAGAAATTTTTTTATACCACTAACAAGTTGTTTTTATATGGTTTCAATTTATTTTCTTTAGAAAGTAATAAAATTATTAAAACGACTGGTTTTCACAAATCTGGAAGAGTAATTGATACAAGGTTTTTGACAAATTTTTCCACATTACCTATTCATTACAGATATTTAATCGTTGTTTTTTAATATTATGCATTCGCTCTTTATCATTTTCGGTTTTTCAACTTTGTTCTTTGAAATGAAAGAGAATGAATTCTTAAACTAAGAATAATATAGCAGCAATGAATTATTTTGACAATTTCAAAATTTCTTTAATCTTACCAAATGTTGTTAATTCACCATTAAATATTCTTCTGTAATCACTATATCATTCAGTGCTGCCTGACATATTTTACAATATTATTGGTACAATGTCATGGGTAGTATTTGAATTTATATGGATAGGATACTAAGATATGGACAGTATCTTATCCATGGATAAGATATTATAATATGGGCAGTATTTGGCGTAATGTGGATAAGATGCTATAATATGGACAGTATTTTCAGTGTAAAATATAAGATAGTATGATATGTATAGTATTTGCAATATGGATAAGGAGCAATGTTACGGACCGTATTTTCACTGTAAAATATAAGATAGTATGATATGGATAGTATTTGCAATATGGATAAGGAGCAATGTTACGGACAGTATTTTCAATGTAAGATATAATTTACTATGATATGGATAGTATTTGCAATATGGATAAGGAGCAATGTTACGGACAGAATCTTCAATGTAAGATATAATTTACTATGATATGGAAAGTATTTGCAATAATATGTACTATGATATGGACAGTATTTGCAATAATATGTATTATGATATGGACAGTATTTGCAATAATATGTACTATGATATAAACAATATTTGCAATAAAATGTACTATGATATGGACAGCATTTGCAATAAAATGTACAATGATATGGAAAGTATTTGCAATAATGTGTACAATGATATGGACAGTATTTGAAATAATATGTTCAATGATATGGACAGTATTTTCAATAATATGGATAAGGTACAATGTTTAGGACACTAATTACAATAATATGGATAAGGTACAATGTTTATGACACTAATTACAATAATATGGATAAGGTAGAATGTTTAGGGTACTAATTACAATAATATGGATAAAGAACAATGTTTAGGGCAATAATTACAATAATATGGATAAGATAAAAGGATATGGACAGTATTTGCTATAGTATGTGTAAGGTATAATGTCAAGGACAGTGTCTGAAATAGTATGGACAACATAAAATGGTACAAGCACCATTTAGAATAGTACGGATAAGGTACATTATTATTGCCAGTTTGTATGGTATTATAGAGAGTATGAATAAGAATACAGCAGATAATGCTCTGACTGAATATACTAAAAAGGGTTGTTTATTAGCATTTAATGTACTCAAACGTCATAATATGTTGTACAATATTTAAAAAATATAGTGATATTTGAAATTTTCTAATACTATAAATAAAATATTATCATACCACATTTAAAAAATATTATTATACTACAAAGGTACCATTGCATTCTTTATTTTAATAAATATAATTTTATATTTTGATTCCAAAGACTAAACTTCTAAGACTTTTTTATTTTGTATTTTATATCTTGAAAATGATAAACAAAACATATTGATTTGTAAAAACAATATTAAAGGGAAAAAATTAAATATCTCATTATCCTATTTTATATAATATATTAAAATACATATTTGAAAAACATTCTTGCCAAATCACATTATTGTACCCATATATTAAATAATTTTTGTTAAAACCGTTCAATTCTACTTGACATTCTAAAGCTGGTATTATATTTCAAATTTTGTCAGATATTACCAATACAATGCCCGGCCCAGTTCTCGTTTCAAGGCGGAATCTAATTTATTAAGCCTACCATAATTAATACATTCATCCAATTATAATAATTGGGTACATTTAAATCATCTGATATCTTATGCATCCAATGGTGAAATCTAATATCCTTTACCATTAGAAATACTTAGAAGCGGCGGATTGCATTAAACCCTTATACAATCGATACGTTCGGAAATTAAATTTGAGGTTGATTGAAATCCCGCATTATCGACTCGGTTTAATCAAGTCATTTGAATTATCCCTCTAACGGATTTAACAAAGCCTCGTCTATGATTTAATTTGAGCAATGGTATTAATTGCATAACAGTTATAGGATTATACTGAAAATACTAATATAGTTAGATAATCCTCGATAATGATGGAACGAAAATTAGACGAAAGAAAATGGTAGAATACTATTTTTTAACCAAAAAAATGGTTACCTCGAATTTTTCTTTTATACTCTCAATTGTAAGTGTTACCCACCGGATTTCTGGCACAGAGGTAGCGCGTCTTACAAATACATTGAATTTTTTTCAGTAATTATCAAAACTAACATCTGTTTTTATTACTCAATAAATATAACCTTATGGATATTAAAATACAATATATAATCAAAATTTAATATTAATATTATTTTTAAATACGGAAACTTCAGCACCATGCTAAGCAAAAAACTTAAATGATATGCAACAAATTCATTTTTTTTAAAATTCAACATTTGTCCATATAAATGTTGCCAAAAATATAAAATATATCTTAAATGAAATTTAAAATTCGTCCTTCTAAACATTTTTTGAAGAAATCATGTTTTCAAAGTATAAAAATAACTTTTGAACCAAACTGTTAGGAAAATCGCCTTATACGCTCGCGTCATCTATGCTAACATCCAGAGAATCTTGTCAATTTCAAATATCTTTTGAACCATAGAGTTTTGTTAGGGTTAAGGTTAGGAACATAACTTTTCCTCATGACTGGATTTCGTAAAGGAAAATCAATTCACTTTATTGTTAAACATCATAGACAGCACTTTTCAAATACAGCAGCAAAATCTTTGTGATCCTTCTTTACAAAAGGAAAAGCATAAATCAGAACTTCTGTTGAGTTTGCTATACGCATGCAAGTATTTCAAACAAGAGTGAATAAGAATACATCAAACAAATAAAACGGATTTTCAAACATAGGAAAACTATTGACTTGAACGCTTGAAAAACTGCGAGAGATAGTAGCTTTTGGAAATAGAATATTTTAGTGAATATATTATATAATATCATCTTCGAAAAACATAATTTTTTCTTAAGAATTAAGTTTAAATTATCAAGCCATGAATTTATCTATCTTTAATTCTATAAAGTAACATTATATCAGTGTATGTAACTTTCATTTGTCATATGTTATGTTAAAAAAAATTCAAAAGTTAGGATTTTTCAATATTTTTTAAATAATTTCCTAAAATGTCAAGAAAATATTCGTATCCTTTAAAAAAATTTTGTAAAGTACATATACTTCTGTGTTATAAATTTAAAAAGGTTCAAGACATTTATAAAATATTGTCTTATTGCCAAGATAAGTTTCTTGCAGAAACTTTAAGATAAATGATTTTGTAAAAAAATTAAGGGTAATTTTTTGTAGAAAATTTATTAATAAATTCTATTTCTTTTGTCTAGAATCTGTTTATTTCATTAAGAGCAAAAGTTATGTTAGTATCACGTTTAACCTTTTATAGCAAAAGATTTTGAGATTGATAAAATTTAAAAAATAAGATAATTCATTTTGCTTTTTTTATTTAATTTTCTAAGATGGCAATTATTCACCTTTCTAGACCGATTATAAAGTTTGTATATTTTTGTGTTATATGCTCAAAAAAGGGGGACATATCCTTTTAAAATTGTTTCTTAAATTTAAGCTATGTTTTTGTAGCAAACGATGTCTAACTCAACTTATTTTATATTTTTCATATTTAGACACAGAAATATATGAAACTAAAAAAATGACACAATGATGTCTGAAACTTGGAGTTTCCTGAAAATATGAGATCATAATTTTTCAAAAGTGCAATACTTCCGATGTTTATAAATTTTATACGAGACAGTAAAAATTGAAAGAACGAATTGAAATTCCTCTAAACAGGTTTTTTGCAAAATTTGATAGAAATCTACAAATTTAGTGTAAAGACTTTATATTAAATTTCAATTGTCTACCTCAAAGCATTTTCGAGTAATCTTTGTCACAGACAAGCAGGCAGACGGATATTTTTCAAAAATGTACTTTTCGAATTTAAGGAATTATCAAAAATGTAGATTTGTCAAAGTTTCGAGTTCGAATTTTTTGAAAATCCATCTTTAATCTTCATATATAAGACAGTAAACTATATTCTGTTACTGTATTTTTAAACTTTATCCATAATTTAAAATAAAGTGTCTATAAAAGTGCTATTCATTTTCTGATAATTCTGCTTTGGAGATAAAAATATAGCCATAAGAATAATTTAAAATGCTTAGGAAGTAAAAGTGGAAAGAGCTTGTCTTAAATCGTCTTATAAATAAAACAAAAATGAATAGAAGATAAAAATCTTCCATTTGATGATTGCTCGTTTGAAAAACGATGATTAGGTAACGCAAGAATAATGTGACATCTAGTCAAAATATGAATATTATTCATAGAATAAATATTATTTTTTATATTGGTAAATGGGATATAAAAAATTATTTTTCTAATCTGAAATATGAATGTTTCTTTTTCTATTGCGTAAAAGTGTTTAATAATATACGAATTCTCAATATTTAAATTTTATGTAAAATAAGATGAAAAAAAGGATTTTCAACCTTTTGAAAAGGTAAGATTCAATTCGTATGCTTTTTTTGTCCGATATAATTCTGAATATTTTGAAAACTCAATTTTGATAGGATTCACGATTTCAAACCAGAATTGTTTGCAATAATATTTTCTTTCTCAAATATTATGCGAGTAATTTTTTTACTCTGTTACACAAGATATTATTATTATTGAAATCTGTATATTATTTTATATTAATATTGTAAGATGGCAAATTTTAATCATTCAACATTTAAGAACAAGACATTATTTATATTTTTACAAAATGTTTATTATAAAACTTTAAGAAACTGAAATATTCTTATTCAGTTGACACACTCTTGATTCAAGGCTAAGTCTATTATATTAGTTAACCAGATAGAGTGGTCTCCCCAAAAATTTCTCGCATATTCTTTAATACTCTTGGCATGCCAGAGGAAAGTCTTACAAAAAAATTAACAATATTAAAATTTGGCTTGAATTTAGTGTTATTGCTTAGTTTATCTTGGCGAGTCTTTGGCGAGTTATTTGGCGTTGATTCCTTGAAATGTATCAATAAAACCCAAAAACCGAATCTTTGTTTTAAATGTGCTTTTCTCAGTCGATTAAATCGGAATTTTGACACAGAATGTTAATTGTAGTCGCAAATTCCGTTACCAAATTTGATAAATTTAATTCATTGTGATTTTGAATTATTGCGTTTTATTATTTCTGATTTTTAGCCTAAGCGTCAACCTGTCGATGGATTGAGCTCAAAAGGTGACAAGTATCTACCCTATATGCATCAAATCTATTTATAGAATTTTATCTATCTTTCTGTCTTTTTATCATTATCTTGCTAACTTCTATTCGGATAGACGGATTCTTTGAATACTTTTTACCGGAAATTTAACGTAAAGGAGCCAATTTGGCATAAACATAGTACAAATTTCCATGTTTGAGCTCAAATAGTTTTTAAATAAGTATATGGACATTTTCTAAAGTTGTGTTCTTTGAACACGTGGAGTTCTAATAAGTGAGTATTTGTAACATTCTTAAGTGCGAATTTTTTGACGTTTATTATACTTTACCTCTACAGAATGTCGAAACAAGACAGGATAAACTCTGCATATCCAGATACGTCGCTTGGAATACAAAAAAAAAAATCCCCAAAACTTTTACTTCTACGACACATAGTTTAGAAAACGAGAGATAAAATGTATGACGTCATATCTGGTTTACGGGGGGAAAATGAAACCTTATTCGAACATGAACATCAGCATTTGTATAACTTTAAAAAAATTTCAAAATGTGTCCAACACATGTGGAGGCACGCATGTGCGCGTCGTGCAATGGTTGTCTATACATGTTCTAGTATAGTAGTTTTCACAAAAATAAACGCAATTTTGGAGACAAAGGGACTAAGCCCGTTTCTGAAGTAATTGGGTCTCTATAAATCAATTCATGGACAAATAAGAAGAAATCGAATGGTGTCAGGTCTGGAGATCAAGGAGGCCGTAAAATAAGACCCATTCACCCAATCTAGCTGCCGAATAGAGTTTTTTTACATTATTATTAGGACATTTTTTTATTTCTTCCCCATAACGAGTCCGCTCTTGTTGGAACACTCTGTATAGTATATACGAGAAGGTTAACTATAAATTAAAAAACACAGGTGTTTTATAGAAAATTATGAAGAAATTGGGGAAAGAATTTAAATATCTCTACAAAAAAAAATTTTAAACAGTAAAGTGACACAGAATTTTCAAGTTTTATTCCTCTTAAATATGCAAAATTGTAGAGAATATCAAATTGCTTTGCATGAGCAGTTATAACTTTCTAAGATAAAAATTTTCGTGAGCTATAAGAATAAAGCCTACATGCATAATTTATCTGGTAATGCATAATAAATCATAATTTATTCAGACTTGCTGGAAGATTTATTATGAATAACAGCCTCTCCACATTTATGAATGTTTTTGTGAAGGAATGAAAAATAAAAGAAAAACAAATAAGGCATTTTAAATGAGTGACTGTTTTTTTGTTGTTGTTGTAAATTGCATTGTAAAAAATGTTTAACTTCTACATGCAGAAATAAATTTATTTTAAAATAATGTGTTTGTTTAAACTTTAATCATCTTTTTATTATGAGGACACATCTGTTTTTTCACAGTGCTATCTGAATTGAAACACTTAGAATTAAACTGAGTTTTTGAATACCGTTTAGTTTGAAAGTTGAAGTTTAATCTTTGGAAAGCAGCACAAAAATACATTATGCTTCAAAATATACAGTATTGAAATGAACAAAATTACATAGCACAGAAAAGAAAATATGAACAAAATTACATAGTACTGAAAATAAAGGATGAAAAATATTCATAGTACTGAAAAGAAAAGATGAAAAAAAAAAATTACATAGAACTGAAAAAAAATCTTCGAAATTACATAGTACTGAAAAGAAAAATGAGCAACATTACATAGTTCTGAAAAGAAAAATGAGCAACATTACATAGTTCTGAAAAGAAAAATGAGCAACATTACGTAGTTCTGAAAAGAA
>JAOUZG010031332.1:2703524-2717500 GCA_026289955.1 Argiope argentata
AAAGGTAAACAGAAGAAGTTAAAACAGAAGAAATAGAAGAAACTAAAAGTAAACAGAAGAAGTTAAAACAGAAGAAATAGAAGAGACTAAAAGTTCTTAATTCAAATGACATTTGGTGAAAGTCGGATACTCTATATAATACCATCTGAATGTCTGTTTCTGAAAAAAGTAATATCGAATATTTTGTACCCCTTTTATGATCCATATTCAACAGCCAAAGAAATATTTCCATAAGAAACGACTCATGTCCCATTGAGCTTTCTTCAAGGTTCAGAATATAACATTCCATGTAGCATAACCAAGGATTCCCTAAGATGAAATCAATTCTCGGTATTCAGCAACAACTTCGGGATTCCCGCAAGAAAAAAAAAAGTTGCAGATCTTTCACTACATAAAAACACTTTTGACGAATGATTTTTAGCATTCCCCGGTACTATTGTGAAGTACAAAATACACAGGCGAGCTTCTAAGAAGGAAGATGTGAAAGTGCTGCAAAAAGATTGAAGGAATTTTCCAACATTCAAAGACTTCATCCAACTTTAATATTTGATAAACTGCAGATGGCAATACAAATCGGAGTCGGGTATATAATCCAGGTAGACGTATGGATTTAGAACATGTTTTTTTTTTCTGCAGTAACTACATTTTTTTGTGGGGGACAATATTCTATATTGTGAAGATATTTTTGTGAAACCATCCAGACCAATATCACCCATTGTTTCCGGCTGGAAAAAAATTAGGCTTTCACTTTTGGAAATTTTAAGCTATCATTTTAAACCTTTTAAAAGATCATTTTTTTAGTCTAGTCATGGTATATTAAAATATTTTTAGGATTAAGATTGGCTTAAAAAACATGATTCATTTAGTTTATTAAATGTTTAATTAAATAACCAATAATATTAAACAAGAGAGGATAATTTTCAATCTCTAAAATCATGTTGGGAAGAATTGTGGCCAAGAAGAGAAAAAAAAATTAACCCATCGAGCGTCGGCTGTCTAACATAAGAATGTTCTTAAAACGGCAGCGGTCAAAATAAAGGTTGAACACAATTTACAAGAAAAGAAATTGTCAGAACGTTTCTAAACCGGCAGGGTATGTTTTGCTTTCCCCCGGCAATTAACCCCGTGGGGTAAACTTTACTGGGTCTAGAGTTTCAGGTTCTCCTAAAAGCGGCAGATTGTGAACAGTGTCGAGTGATAAATCAAGTTGTAATTTGAGGGCAGGGCAATTATCATGCGGTTTTTCAGATAAGAATTTGGTTTTCGTTCTGAGATAAATCTTCTCTTTTAATCTGTAATGTTTTCAGAAAATAGAATTTGTTCAAAAATAAATAAATAAAAAATCCAGGTATATGATTTTATAAATTTGTATAAAAAATAGAAAAAATTGTTTAATGAATTAATTAGAGGAATTATCATTCATCAAATTGCATTACGAACATAATACTTTTTTTTGCCAACACACAGAGAATCTTACTTTAGTTTTTTTCCGATATTTAGTTTTAAGCATTTTGCTGGCATATTTGGCATTAGAAATTAAAATAAAAGGATATATATGATAGACTGATTAAAATAGAATATAAAAAATTTGTTAATATTTTTTTAATACTTAATATTAAAAATACTACGTTCATTTTGGAAAATATATAGCTGTTTTTCTTCGGTTTTTTTAATAAAACAATCTTTTGTCAATGAATAGCAAGTAAATATTTAAGTAATAATATGTTTATTAAAATATTATTAATTTAGATATTTTTGACTTATTATCTTATTTTGAAATAATTAAGATGTAAGTTGAGATAATAAGTTTTTAAAGTTAATTTTAATATTGAAATAAGAAAAAATAATAAAGCACCCATTTATTAAAATGGCTTATATCGTTTAAAAATTATCATTTCATTCTTATTTTTAGTACGTGAATATTTTGAATGTCAATTTATTATATCATTCTTAAACTTGTCCCAATTATTTGTAAAAATTACTCACAGTTTGCGCAGTAATATTTTCATAAATCCATGCATTTTTCTGCCAACAAATATTGCTAAAAACCTTTTCTTCATTTAACTTCAGCAATGGAATCAAAATTTCAATTGTACCCATTTTATTAAATTACAACATTATGAATTTTTGTGAAACTTCGTAAATTGTGAAATCTTGTAGATAAAAAGGAGACTTAGCTGCAAGTATCGACCAATTAAGAATTACCCCTGTCAGAACGTTTCTTCCATGTTCATCGTGTTTGGATAATTAAAAAAAAATTCATTTACAATATTTCTCTGCAAGTTAATTTCAAAAGATGGATGCTCAGTAAAATAATAATAAAAAACACTCTAGAGTACGTAATCATAAATTCAGCAACGTTTAAAAACCGTGAGTGAAAAATTAGGTTTTTAGTTCATTGAAATAATAAAAATACTTGCTACAAATTTTAGTCCATTAATTAAAATAAAACAAACAACAAATTATAGATTTTAATGAATCTATAATAGTTTTGCCAGTTTGTGAATGATGATCAGAGTTTTTCATTTCAGTGATCATTTCTTCCAGTCATAAAACTCAGATGGGAGAAAAGTGGCTTAAAAATGGCAATACAAAAATTTGAATATTGTGCTAAATCATAATTAATATATATATAAAGAAAAAATATACTTTAATAATACAGAGGATTGTGATAAAAAAATACAAAGGATTGTGAATTTTTACATTATAGAATTAATTGGTAAAATCTGGTTTGGGAATGATGTTGGTGTGATAAATCAGCAAGTTATTGGTGGTCTAGTCATAGATGCATCATCGGAGTTCTTTTCATGTTAAAATCTTCTTATCATTTGTAATTATTTTTTATCAAAGCAAAAATAATATTCACAAATATCTTTTAAAAATTCAAAAGCTAATATTTTCGTAAATTATTAATTCTTAAAGCATGATAAAAATTTTAATTAAAAATTTTCCGTTGTAACTCTAAAAAAATAAATTAACTAATTTAAAATTTGAGTATTAATTTATCTAAGTGAAGTATATTTTACATCAATCGTGCAGATTATAAAATTTTTATTTTTCGCTTACGGATTTTAGTTGATGCCAAAAACCTCATCCCAAAAATGATATCATGTTCTGGCATGATAAAAAGCTCTTTCACATGAGGGCAAAGGGCTCTCTAAATAAATCCGTTATCACTTTTAACTGCCCCTGCTTTCATATTGGTAACATGATCAAATTCTAATTTCTCATTGGTATTTTTTATAACAGTTTGACTTATGTAAGCATTCAATAGGATTCTTATTTTTAGATTTTAATTCCAAATGTTATTAATTTTTCCTGGCTATAATTTTCTTTTTGAATGGTCTAGAAACTCGAGTGAAGTGTTCTGCTTAGGGAACTTGAGTAGACCTTACGAATATTTTTTAATTAAATAAGTGTTGATTATCTTAATGAAATGTATATCATCCAGCTTTTTTAATATATTACTGCACTAAATTTAATTAACCATATATTTATGCGAAAATTGTTGAACTTAATATGGATTTAAATTCTAACGATTCTGACTGTGATGAATTAATTTTATCTTCTGAAGATTAATACTCTAAATCTGAAAGTGAATCTGATGATGATACTTTAAATGCAGCTCGCTGTAGGTGTCCTATTGACTTGCAAGGACCTTCCAATGCTCCTCCAAATTTTCAATTTACTTCGACTCTTAGTATCAGTGCATGAGTAAAAAATTTTCCTTTGGACTTAGATGATCCGATGATGTTTTTCAGAATTTTTTTTCGTAACACAGTGATAAGTTACATTATGGAAGAAACAAATAAATATGTTGAAGCCTTTTTCAACAAATCCGATTTGACACCATCAATGAAAGTATTAAATTGGAAAAATACGGATATAAAAAAACTACATCTACTTTTTGCTTTCCTTTTACTGCAAGGAATAATGCCCAAATCTGCTGGAACATGGTACTATAGTATAAGATCTATTTTAAGCACATCTTTTTAGAGTTATTTTATTAGGCTTAAAATTTCTTCAAGACGACATTTTAAAATATTTATATGGTACTGATTATCAGCAGCAATGTTACAAATATATAAAAACACTGTGTCACCTGTTAAGTAGTAATTTTTAATTTGGAATGGCATTCATTCGTTTACTTTAATTTTTAAGTATGCATGTAAATCAGTACTCATTACTAAGTTCTAAATGTGCAGCCTTGTAATATGTTCAAATAGAATGTATGTAATTCAGCCTTTAACGCATTTGTTTAATTTCATTAATAGCTAAGACTAACTTTGTTTTAATGCAAAGCATTAATTGTAATTGGACATTTATTCTTTATTAATTATATTATTCATTGTTATTAATTATTAATTATTATTATTAATATTATTCATTATTAATAATTATTATAATTAATTATTATTAATATTATTCATTATTATTAATTATAATTGGACATTTATTCATTTCATTCTTCAAAGCAATATGAAATTCAATAATAGAATTTTGTTGAATACAAATAAATGTTTATATAATAATTTTCCATTTATTATAAACTAGCCACATTTGGCGACCAGCCGGTTCGTCAGTATTAATTACGACAAAAGGTTCGATGAATTTTAACTTGGTCTCATAATAAGTTTTTCAGCAAAATATTTTTTAAGATTCAAATTTCGATAGTCAAATGATTCACTTACACTATTATATAGGCCGTAAGCTGTCATATTTTTGAACTCCGCGTCTCTCTCTGATTTTCTATCAGTGCACGCAAAATTCAGTTTTATATTAAAATGGAAATGAAGCTTCCATTAACATAAAGATCTCTTTACTCAATCCAAGCATGTCTTTAAATAAAACTAAGAATTGAAAGCAGAATAGTCCGACATTGAAGTTTTATGTTCAATATAGAAATTGAAACATTATAATTTTTTTTATAATTTATAAGATCTCAAGGAATTATTCAGCAAAAATTTCACAGGTTAATTGAAACCTTCAGTTTTTAATTTTATTTTTAGATTATATAAAGGCTCTCAATAATATTTTTTTAGGTTTATAAATATATTTCAAAAAAATTATGATTTCAATTCCTTTGGTCTTATACATTCATATTTGTAAAATATTCTTAATATTTCAACTTCTAAATAAATAAATAAGCATTTCTGTCTTCTTCAAATCTGGTTGATTTATTCAGTTCTGAATATTGCAAGTTTAGAACAATCATCATTATCATAATCTACACCAATTATTCTAGAGTAACCCTGATTGGCTTCTTTGAATTCTTGATAAAGTGATCTAAAATCCCCAATTATTATCGAATAGTTATATTGGAATTTTCATAGATTTATCAGCTTAGATGATTGATTTAGTTGATTGGAGTGCCACTTTTTTTATTTTAAGGAAGACGTATTGTCTCTAGAATATTTTGTTAAATATGATTCACAGAGCAGATGATATGTGTAAAAATTTAAAGTCGTAATTCATCACCATTTTTTCTCTCAATCTACTAATTTTATATTTCACTTAGACCATTTGTTAAGAGATGTATGTCTCTCCCAAAAAATTAAGAAATTAGCTGTTGAGCTCCGATTACAGAAGATACCTTGTAGATGTTAAGCCATATTTTCCTTAAATAAAACTGTTTAATTGGATTAGTAATATATGTATAGTAAAATATCAAAAACGTTTCCATCCATTTATTTTCCAAAAATATCATGTTTCATATTTGTTTCATTTTATGCAGACACGTGCTGAAAATGATATTTTTATATGTTTAATTTCGAATGATAGTTGATTTATTTTTTTTCTCACGTGAGAACATGATATTGTTTTGGTTAAAAAATTTTGATATCTCCGAAATATACGGGTAAATGATATTTTTATCTGATTTTACAAATTTTGCATTATTAATTTTTACGTATGCTTGTTTGAAAGAAGACGCGTTTTCAAATAACTGACTTGGTTTTACCAGTATAGCTTTAATATTGCGTATGCTTAACGTTGAAAGCAGATGCATTTTTATTTCGCATGATTCACTAAAATGTGGCGATAATTTACAATCACGAAAGCGAATTCTTTGATTTGCACAATATATCTCCTTCACATAAGTAAAAGTAACAATTCAAAACATGTCTTATTGTTTGAAAAATTAAAAAAAAAATACCGAATTCAAAAATATTTTATTTCTACTTATTATCAATTGCATTTTGTTCATCGTTTCTTTGAAATGACGTCATCTTCAAGTTCGTTCAAGATTTCTTACTTTTTAATAAATAATATCGCTCTCAGAAGATTATCATTTGGTGCTTTTCTAAAAATTCTTTTTCAGTTTTAACTGTCACACTTTTATAATATATTTTTATTATGCATTTTTATTCATTTTAATTCTTTAATTGAATTATTAAATTTGATATTGCAAACGATCAAACAATTTTTTTCTTGCATTTATTGTTTAAAAAATATGACATTTCCTATTTATTTCATTTCATATAATCACGTGAAGAAAGATATATTTTTCTGTTTTATTTTTGGTCGCAATTAACTCATTTTTTTTAAATCAGAACTTCTGAAATGTATTGGCAACATATTATTATAAGCTGATTTTTTTATATCCTCTAGAAGATAAAATTTTATTTTTATTTCATGCGAAATAAATTGTTGAAAAAAACGATTAAATTGAATGTTTAAAAATTCATTAAAAATAGAGTTTTAATTTATAGGTTTAAACATCAGTATCATTGAAAAGCTATTTATTTTAGCTTTAACTTAATGCAAAAATCAATTTTGTACTGTAATATTTTCGGAAGTTATAGCGGTAAAACGTCAAAATTTGGCTTATTTTTTATTTAATTAAAATTTTAGCTAAAATAAAAAAAGGGTGCTCCGAGGTGCACATTCCCATCACCCAAGGTATACATGTCTCAAATTTGGTAGCTGTAGGTCGAACGGTCTGTCTTGTACAGCGCCAACACACACACACACACACACACATTGTGCTTTATTATATGTAAAGATATATATATATATTTCTTTCATATACTAATTTTTTTTAATAATCCGTATTATTTCTATGTATATTTTTTTCATTTATGCTTTTACTAGTTCATCGCAAGACACAAAACTTCCTCTCATATGAATTTGGTTTAATTTTTTTATAGAGTTTCAAATATATATTTATAATAGAATTGTATATTTGACATATATAATTTTAAAAAAATATTTTTATATTTATATTTTTTTAAAAAAATAAAAATATTTCTTATCGTTTTTTTAAATTCTTTTCTTTATATTATAAATATATATAATTTCCCCCAAAATTTTTTTAAATATTTTTAAAAGAAATAGTTTTTTTTCCATCTGTCCCCCCCCCGGAAAAGAAAGAAACATATGATTTGCGGAAAGTAGTAAATAACACATGCATTAACTTAGTAAAATAAAAAATAGTATTAAACAGTAAAAAAAGAAGAAGAAGAACTATATTTATCTAGATACATTAAATAAAAGCGTTTATAAAAAGAATTAACAACACTTTTATTAAAGTTAAGTTTAAAAAGTCAAAAATAAATAAAAAAATTATATGCAAAAATTTTCAAATTTGTCTTCCTTTGCGTAGTAATGCTTGCCCAAAATCTACATACAAAGTTTAAGCTATAGTTACAATAACATTTATTAATAAATATTTTTGTCGCTTATTAATTGGGATGAAAATAAATGGATAAGGTTTTTTCTTATAAATAAATATATAAGGGTTTTTTTTTAATTAATAAAAGTATTATAAACAGTTCAAACGTGATTTTTTAATATTTCTTCAGACAAGTACAGAAAATCCAAACCCGCCTTTGAAAACTCGCTTTTTTTGTATAAATTACTATACATAATTATGACATGCATATATGAGGGTTTCCCTATCTTTAATAAGTATAATAGTTTTCTCTTGGATTCAAAATGAAATATTGAAAGAAAGAATGAAGTATACAGCTCATATCACCAATCGGTCCTGTTATCGCGAATTCTTACAAGAAAGTTATGTCCTATTCTCAGGAGTGCTTTCCTATTCCACTAATTGGAGGGACCACCCTATCTAACTGCCAGCGGAAACCAGAAAATGACCTCTAACAAGCCGATCTCCCACCTCGTTTATTACCCTTAAGGGGGGAAAGCAATGGCGACTTTCTACGGGGTAGCCGCGTTAAGAGATATTTGCGGGAGGAGAATTTCTACGTTCCTGGCGGTTTTAAAGCGACACGTTGGAGCGACTTTCTACGTTCCTGCCGCTTGAAGGGTTAAAAATATAGGATTATTTCTCCAAAGAAAGTTATTTAAATAATAATTGACGTATAATAGTAAAAATCGTTTGCTCTATTTTGGCTTCGAAGATAAAAAAAAATGATGTATAAACAAATGATGAAATTCTAGAAGATGATTGTTTTTTTCTGCTGTAGCTATATTTTTTAAGGGGGAAAATATTCTATATTGCGAGGATATTTTTGTAAAACCATCCATAGTAATATCATCCATTGCTTCCGCATGGAAAAAATAGGTTTTTACTTTCGGAAATCTAATCATTATAGATTAAAATAGCTGTAGGATTAAAAATGGCTTAAGTAAAATGATTCATTTAGTTTATTAAATGACTAGGGCCAACTAGGGCCAAGAGTACGAATTAATTACACATTAATCACACTTGCTTGCACAGCCCCTTTTTACATTGAGGCACATTCGAACACCCTACAAATAAAATATAAAAGAAAAACCATGCCCGAACCGGGACTCGAATCCGGGACGGCGAGCTCTCGGAGAAGACTCGCTACCCCTAAGCCAAGATGCCGGCTTTTAAGTTATAATATAAACTTAGATGCAATTAAAAAATCATAAATTGCTTAAAATATAATTATTTTTACAAGCGATTCATCATATAAATGAATAATACAAATATAGAAATAGATGTTACGTGTAAGCTTAACATACGACGATTAGCATTTACAGAAATAAGTTTCATAATCTTAAATATCTATCCTTTTGATTATATTTTTTATTGATTCATTGAATGAACTTAAATATTTTTTCCTTTTGTGAACAAATCAGAAAATTCCATATCAAGTAATGATATTGTGGGACAATAAATATTTCGATGTTAATAAAATTATAATTTTCAAAATTTTAATGAATTTATAAACTGTTTTTCTTAAGGACATCATTATCCACTGCATCCTTGCAATATATATATATATATATATATATATATATATATATATATATATATATTTAATATTTTTAAAAAATCTAGCTAAGTTTCCTTTACAATAAGACAAGGACTTAATGATTAATGTATTCGTTTTTCACATTTTATGAGTTAATATTTTCATGTGATTTAATTTAATTATTAATTTATTACACATTTCTGAAATACGTTATTTGTTGTTAAAAAGCACAGAGTTCAATTTTCAAATCTCAATATTATCAAGAAGTCATTGAAAAATGTATTGGAAAATTCAATCTTTAAAAATATGAATTGAACTGTTACATATTTGAAAGTATAATTTTTTGTAGATTTCATCCTATCTCATTATGAACACAGTTGCCACACATATTAATATAAATATAATTAATTATTTTTTGATAATTCATATCAGGAAATATTAATTTAGTGCATTTTAATTGAGAATATACTATTATGTGATTTCAATCAGTTAGTACAGCAAAATATTTGAGTAAAGTATATTATAATATTCCATTTTTATACATATAAAGCTATAAATATTAAATAAAAGTCTTTTTTTTAGAAAAATAAGCCTTTTGAAAACTTAATTACTCCAAAATTTTTAAATATAGAAGTAAAAAATTATTCAAATATTTTCCTCTTAAAAAATGATTCAGTACGTATACATTTATATCGTCTGCTATAAACCAACATTCTTTTTTAATATTGTTAGATATTAAAGCTATTTTCTTATACATTGAAAAAAAATTAATGCATAAGGATTTAAATTTATAAAAAGATTAAAACGAAATCTGCTATACATATTTCAGTGTATCGTGTCAGAACGTCATTTCTTGAGCGGCCAAGCACCACGTGCTCGTGCGAATTAAATTATATTTTTATTCATTTTAATTGTTTCATTGAATGAGTCACTTTAGTATTGCAAACGATCAAAAATTTTTTTTTGTCTCGCATTGACTGTTTAAAGGAAATAACTCATTTTTTATGTATTGCATTTTATACAATCACTTGCTTAAAATGAAATTTTTCTCGGTTTTATTTTCTGTAGTGATTAACTTATTTTTTTAAATCAGAGCTTTTGTAAATGGGAAAGCATCACATTGTTAAAAATTGATTATTTGAGATGCTCGTGCAAATTAAAAAAATCAATTTTTTACCTATGGATTTTTTTTTAATTTTTCGTCTGCTGATTTTTATTGATGCCAAAAATCTTATCCCAAAAAACTATTTTTCATAAAATTAAAACTAATTTTGAAGGAAAATAGTTTTATTAGTTAAAATAATTAATCTACGATTTAATGAAATTGTTATTAATATTTGAAGTCCGTTATAAAACTCGCCAGGAACTAGAAAAAAAAATAATGAAATCTGCTAAGCACACTTCAATGTATCGTGTCAGTACATCATTTCTTGAACGGCCAAGCACCACGTGCTCGTGCGAGTTAAATTATATGTTTATTCATTTTAATCGTTGCATTGAATTGATAACGTTAGTATTGCCAACGATTAAAAAAACTTTGTCTCGCATTTATTGTTTAAAAAAAATATCAAATTTTCTATTCATTTCATTTCATATAATCATGTGCTCAAAATGACATTTTTCTAGGTTTTATTGCTGTAGTGATTAACTTTTTTTAAAATCAGAGCTTTTGTAAATGGGAATGCATCACATTATTAAAAATTGATTTTTTGAATTTCTCGTGCAGATAAAAAAAATTCTATTTTCCGCCTAAGAATTTTTTTATTTTTCGCCAAAAGTATTTTTTCTTAATTTTTCGATTTTTTAATGAAATTGATATTAGTATTTGAAGTCCATTGTAAAACTAGTTAGGAACTAAAAAAAAGATTAAAATGAAATATGCAATGCACATTTCAATGTATCATGTCAATACATGATTTCTTGAACGACCAAGCATCACGTGCTCGTGCGAATTAAATTATACTTTTATTCATTTTAATGGTTTCGTTGAATGAGTCACTTTAGTATTGCAAACGATCCAAAAAAACTTTGTCTCGCATTGATTGTTTAAAAAAAAGTATCGCATTCCTATTTATTTCATTTCATATAATTACGTGCTCAAAATGACATTTTTCTAGTTTTTATTTGCAGTGGTAATTAACTCGTTTTTTTTTTAAATGAGAGCTTTTGTAAATGCAATGGCAACTCGATATTATAAGCTGATTATTTGAGATTGCTCGTGCGGATAGTATTTTTTTATTTATTTTTTGCCTACTGATATTTGTTAATGGCAAAAACCTCATTCCCAAAACATCATGTTCTGAAATGATATTAAAATATTTCAATTAAAAATACATCTTATATAATATACTGCATGTATCTTCGTATACTCCTCTGAATATTGCGAACCTAAAACAAAATTCCTAAGCGTCTTCAAATCTTTCAACACGACTCTCACGTTCGTGGACTATCAATGGCATCACATTCTTGAAACCTTCACCACATATAAAATATGTGAAAAATGCAGCAGATTTAAAATTGCATTTCATAATCCGCTTAGGATACTCTGAGCTAAGAATTTCTGTAAGCCATTCAAGTAAGGCAGACAAATGTAACGTCTGGAAATAAGTTTGTGTGGGAGGTTTTGCCTTATGAATAAAATCCTCTTTAACGTGATGAATGCCTCGGTTTGGGAATGATGAATTGTAAGAATGGAAAATAATATGACTTTTCTGGGAGGAAATAGTCTTCTCATATTAGTGGAGTTTTGTGATTCAAAATTGTTTTATTTGCATAACATATAAATGTATTATTTTAAACAAAGTGAATTTTCTTTTCCAAAAGAAATAAGCAGTATTTTTTTGTAAATAAGGAAGTGGTAATATTTAAATTTGATACATAAAAAGTTATTTTAGGGAGTGCTCAAAGTAGCTCATTTTTTACAGGAGAATACCTTGCAAAATTAGCCTAGTTTTTATTTTTAATAGGATAATCAATAATCGATTTTTTTACCATGTCAGAACCTGACGTTATTTCGGGAAAAGAGGTTTGTGGCGTCAACAAAAATCTGTAGGCAAAAATTTGAAATTTTATTATTTGCACGAGCATCTCAAAAAATCAACTTTTAATAATGTGATGCCATTACATTTCCAAAATCTCTAATTTAAAAAAAAATAAGTTAATGACTAGAGCAAATAAAAATTAGAAAAATGTCATTTTGAGCACGTCATTATATGAAATGAAATGCATAGGAAATGGGATAATTTTAAACAATCAATGCAAAATAAAGTTTTTTCTATCGTCTGCAGTACTAAAGTGACTCATTCAAAGATACAATCAAAATAAAGAATAATATATAATTTAATTTGGACGAGCACGGGATGCATCATTTCAGAACGTGATGCTGTTTTGGGAATGAGATTTGTAGGATCAACAAAAATGCTTAGGCAAAAAAAAAAAATATTACCTACCCGAGCATTTCAAAAAATCAGCTTTTAATATGGCGATGCCATTGCATTTACAAAAGTTGTGATTTAAAAAAAAATAAGTTAATGCCTACAGCAAATGAAACCTAGAAAGATGTCATTTTGAGCATATGATTATATGAAACGAAATAAATAGGAAATGTGATTTTTTAAAAAAAAACAATCAATGCGAAACAAAGTTTTTTTTAATCGCTTGCAATACTAAAGTGACTCATTCAACGAAAACGATTAAAATGAATAAATTTATAGTTTAACTTTCTCAAGCACGTGGTGCTTGGCCGTTCAAGAAATTATGGTCTGACATGATACATTGAAATGTACATAGAAAATTTCATTTTAATCTTTTTATTTCGTTATAAATTAGTACCTTGGTCTAAACGCGATGAGTTTTCCCCCTGAAATATCAGAAACTAAACTTCAATGAATAAAACAAGCATTCATTTAAACTTATTATGCATATTTTAAAGAAATTAGCAAAACAAAATTAGCTTTATTCACTAGAATAATACATAGTAGCAATTGAACCATAAATAAAAATAAAGCTTTCATAATTCAAATATCACTAGGGGCGTTACTGTTATTTTATAAAGCATAGAGCCTAAACGTTTGATCTGAGGGACCTGCACTTACTGAATATACCCCCCCCCCTAATTTTCTTTCTTCCATATTGAACGACAGAGGAATCCTTCCAATAAGAATCGATTCTTGGACCATTGTGCTGTTCCGGGGGTTAAGAATATAACTTTTCTTATTTCATAACCAAGGATATTTTAAGAGGAAATCAATTGTCAGCATTTGCTAACGTAGCAGACGGTTCTTTGGAAATCTCGCGAGAAAATCTGAGAGTACTTTGGGTGCAGAAAGAAAAACCCTCCGGATGATTTTCTACCATTCACCGGAAATGTTGTCGAGTACCAAATATACAGACAAGCATCTAAGAAAGGAAGATATGAAAGTACTACGAAAATATTGAAAGGACTTTCTGACATATATATAAAAAGTACTAAATTTAATATTTCAGAAACTGCAGACAACAATATAATTTGAATAATATTATATATTTTATATATGATGTAATATTCATAGTAAACGACAAATATTGTCGTTGGAGATAATATTTCTAGAACCGGAATAAAATACTATCTTTTGTTTAAAAAAAATGAAGTAATTTTTTTTAATATCTTATTTCCATATCTTTCGTGCCTTAAATACTTCTCATTTTTATTTTTTTTAAATGTATATTGAGTACTTTTCTAAATGCTTAAAAACTCTAAAAACCCCAAATTTCTTTCTTACCGATTCAAATTTCATATAATATATA
>JAOUZG010031332.1:2717600-2742607 GCA_026289955.1 Argiope argentata
TTGAGAACTCTAAATAATCTCCAATTAACCAAGATAAATTAATTTTAAAATGTTTTCGAAACTAGTGAAAATATAACTCTCTGCGTATCCATTTAATTGTTAATGCCTAATTATTGTAAAAGATGGAGACACCAGTCATTTCAATTCATACGTCATCTGTTAGTGACGTCAGAGTATCGGCTTTGTATTTAACGAACTTCTCTCTTCGGAGGATAGTCGTCATTCGGAATGTGAAAGCATGAGGTTCATTTAACTTATTCTCCGTTAAACGGATGCACTAGGCCTATAATTAGGTCTATTGGTGTCCCCACCTTTAATCGAAACAATGCTCCGCTATCTTTTAAGTAAAATCTTTTTCTTTTCTCTTTTGTTAATAAGTTAAATGTTGGGATTTTTGTTTAGTGTTAATTTGTATTTTGGCTAAATAAAATAATTGTTTATTTAAACTTGTCGTTTTTTATTTTCAATATAAACATAGCAGCCCCTAGACACCTTTCCTACATATATTACATTATTAAGTCATCTGTAGTGACCAGATAAGATGATAAGAATAATTATTTAATTTCAATAAAATCTCATTGTGTATGATTTCATCAAATTACTTTTTAAGCATAACGATGTGGTCTAAATTAAAGCAGTTCTATTTTAATAGCCTTACAAATACATTGTTCATTTTGCATGATCTTTCCTGTTGTTGTTACTTGGGCACTTGCCATGGACAATGCCCGCTGATACATCAGCAAATTTTAAGCTGGAGATATGTCTCTTGTATTAAAAGTAATGCCATGTAGGACCAAGAGTACGACTTATCTACACATTCGCCACAACCCTTTTTAGGGGGCTGATTTCATTCATGCAAATTCATTCATTCATCTCAGACCGTAATTTAGACCTGGAATAGAGAACGATCGCCGCTGACCCAGTACCTCCAGTGGTATTACTCTCGACATGGAGGACTTTGCTGCAACGACAGATTTAACGAGCTCAGCCGTCACACACTCGGGGAATTTTTTGGCTGGTGAGTTTCGAACTCGCTCGGGTCCAGCGCTGTACCAACCAGGCTCTCCCGGCTCCCAGGGTCTTTCCTATTGGAAATCAATCCCATGACTAATGCCTTTATAAAACGTTCATCTATCTTCTAATTATCTCCACTGTAGAACCGTCGTGTAAGTGGGTCTATTGCACGTTAAATCCTTAGAGCCAAATGCCCTCCCGCTGGTGTTGTGTGGTGAGGAGTTGCCGGCTGAAGTATCTTCCTCGTCATCTGATCATGGTTCAAAATTAAGAAGATTCATCCCACAAAGCCCTAGTATTCCTAACAACAGAACCTTATTATTACTAAACTAATTTTCTGACTTTCATGATATATGGCTTTCACTTTTTTATTCGCACTTCATAGGGGATAAGTTTGTTGCTATAAATTCCAATAACTTACTTCTTTCAAGTTGAAATATGTTCTGAAGTTATCACAAGACACCATAAACTTCATTTTAATAAATTAAAATTTTAAAACGCCCCTAGTTGCTAGTTACCAAGTAGTTTAAACAATAAATGCAAGACAAAGTTTTTTTTGGGGGGGGGATCGTTTGCAATACTAAAGTGATTTATTCGATGACACCATTAAAATGAATAAAAATATAATTTAACTCGAACGAGCACGTGGTGCTTGGCCGTTCAAGAAATGATCTTCTGACATGATACAGTGAAATATGCATAGTAGATTTTATTTTAACCTTTTTATTTTAATTTTTTTTCTAGTTCCTATAAGGAATTTCTAGTTTTATAAGGTATTTCAAACATTAATAACAATTTCTTTAAATCGTAGATTAATCGTTTTACCGAATACAACTATTTTTTTACCAAAATTAGTTTAAATTTTATTAATTTTTTTTTAAAATTTCAATGATTAATGCAAAAATGATAGGCACTTGATATGAATGTATAATAAATAAAAAATTGCCAATTTTTTAAAAATTTTAAATCATATGTTGCAATTTTACAAATGTATTAAAGGTATCATAAGTAAAATTATTACTCTTTTTTTAAAAACACGAGGTTTTTATGATTTTTTTTTATAAAAATTCATATAAAATTAAGAAAGTCCATATATTTTTATGTTTCTACTAGCATTCTTAACCCTTTGCAATCCGAAGAATAATTAGATGCAAAATTATTCACCTAATACAAAGATTTGTTTATTGCTACGAAAAATAAATATATATAATTCTTTTAAGTCGAATTTCTTTGAAAAATTAATCTACATCTCTTAAACATTATGTAGGCACTTTTAACAATTAAATTTGAAAAATAAATAAAACGTCAAAATGATGCACAGTCTTGAATGTCGAATCACATTCGATATCAGATCGCAAAGGGTTAAAATAAATAGTGTTGGCAAAAAAATGTTATTTCTATAACTATTAAAGAATGACCAGATCTCAACCATCAATTTATCTCATAATATTACAAAAATATTAACCCTTATTCTACATAACTTGGACCCATCCCAGCATTTTTGTTACAATTTTGCTGTTCAATCTTATGTAAAAAATAAAGATTTCCAGATTTAAAAATGTTGGCATTCAATATAATTGAAAATAATGTTTCTTAGAATGGCCATTTCAAAAAAAAAAAAATGGTCACATTTTTCCAAATAATTCAGAATGATTCTCATTTTAACTCTGTAGAAGCATTGAATGCGTTAAAATGTTACTTATTCTAAACTATTTGAAAAAAAAATACTAAGAATTTAAGATTTTTTTATAATCTGTTTTGTTATGTGGTAAAGATTTTTTTAGAAAGTGAAAATAAAGAAAATCACTGTTAAGATAAAAAAAAATAACTTCTATTTGTTACAAAATTTATTTCCAATATAATTTTGAATCATATTTCCAATATAATTCCAAAATTTATTTCCAATATAATTTTGAATCATATAATTTTGGAATTATATTTCCAATACAATTCCAAAATTTATTTCCAATATAATTTTGAATCATATAATTATGCAAATAATATTAATTGAATGCATATATTTGATATATTTCATTTCCAAAATTTATTTCCAATATAATTTTGAATCATATAATTATGCAAATAATATTAATTGAATGCATATATTTGATATATTTCATTTCCAAAATTTATTTCCAATATAATTTTGAATCATATATAGAGTGAATAAATTTCTTGCCTATCTTTAATAAAGTTGAGATATAGGAGAACGTTTTGAATGATTTTGGTTTACAATAGTCATGAAGTAATAATTTAGATGATTTCAGCATTTTTACTGAAAGTATTGCTTTATTTTTGGCGATTTATTTTCAGATTAATCATTGGCATGTGGTAAATAGAATGTGTATCTTGACGCATTTTTCTCATTAAATTGTAACATAGATTTCATGGAGAACTGCATTTTTAGTTTAAAAAAAAAATCCAATACCGTATTTTATTAGTTTAAATTATGGCGTTTATATGCTTCTGAATGTTCAAACCTACGGACCATCGATATATTGTACCATCAATACTGCTACAAACGGGCGTGCTGCACAAATTGCGACAAAGATGGCGACGTTTGCCGAGGAGCCTCGCGCCAGCTTGATTGGTTTGGCGAAAGGAATAGTCTAGTAGCCGCTGGATTGCGCACGTTGTTTTGAGAATTTTCACGAGATTCAGGTGCACGCGCTTCCTCGGTTATATAAGGACGAGTAGCCGGAGTGAGTCAGTTAGTTGAGAGTTTGCTCTGAAATAAAAAGCGTATCGCTGGACTAAAGGATTAGTGAGTTGTGTTTGCGTTTTCTGTTAACGTTGTATTATTGAGCTCGCTGTGATTTAATGTTGCTGTGCTATACTATAGCTGTTTTGCAAACGGTGTTTATTGTGCGTAAGACTTGTATTTACGCAGTAAGTGACTGATTATTGCTGGATTGTGTTTATCTAAAATTGTTACTCTATCAATTATCCTGTAAATAACTGTAAATAGCTGTAAATAAATTTGTTTGTGCTGTCCTCAAGTAAAGTCCGTTCAATCCGAACCCGCTACGCTAAAAACGTATCAATACATTTATTGCCATTAATATAATGTAATATCAGCTTTTGACGGCATCCTTCTTGGCTTCCCCGTAATCTGAGCGTCATAGGTTTGAGTCCAGGTTTGAACTAAGTTGTTTTCTACCTTATGTTCTATATATGTGGTGTGTGAAAGCCCCTCCCCACCCCTGTAAAAAGGTTTAAAAGACGCGAGTGTGTGAATGCCATCTTAATTTGAGTTAGAAGTCAGACTTCTGCCCTCGGGTGCTCAAGGTCTCAGAAGCTTCTGCACCCCTCTTTTATCGATCTTTTGGACTTGGTTTGAATTGCAGCTCAATCCAAGAAGGTTAAGCAGCAACAACATACTTTCATTTAGTATGATTCTATAAATATTCTAGTAATAAATATAAGGTTGAATATTTAAATACAGTACCAGAAAAACCGAGCTTTCTGACGGCAGTTTTTTTGTAAAATTATATATACAGTCGCTCAAAAAACTGAGAGTACAACTTACTTTTATTTGATAAATATGACTTTCAATACAACTAACACATTAACCAGAGGTCCAGACACATTTTTATTTTTATACAATACAAATTGTTTAATTTAAACTAAAAAAGAAAGAAAAATTAATGAAAAATCTCTAAACTGAAAAATATCAGAAACATTTTAAACAAACATTAGCAGATTTTTGCCTCAAAAAAAATTGAGAGTACACCAACGAATTATTTCTAATATCGCGCAAAGAAAGAAAGTGTTAATATTTAATCGAATGTCTTTTGGTTTTTATAATGACTTTTAGACGTCGTGGTGCTGATTCGACAAATTTTTGGTGGTATTTGAAGATATTTTACGCATTCGTCTTGCAACAATTTTTTAAAAATAGGTTTGTTTCTAGCTTTGGGTTTTTCAATCACTATTATGAATGTGGCCCACAGGATATTCAATGGCATTGATATCAGGGTAATATAGCAGTGTGTGTAAATGCTGTTTGCAATGAGAAATCACCATTATTTCAGCGTTACGTGCATTCTTTTTGGGGTCATTGTCCTGCTGTAAAGCGAAATTTTCACCTAAAAGCTAAATGAGAGTCCACTTTGGGTGCTGAGTCAAAGGTGGTCGTTATTCGGGTGCTCAAGGGTCCATGACCTCAGAAGCTACTGCACCCCTCCTTTCCGTTGTTAAGTGGAGCACGAGAGCAAAAATTGTAGTTAATAAAAAGTAAATAAAATAAAAAAAATTTCCTAATATCGAAAGTAGAAATTGATTAAATTTTTTTTTCTACACCACTTGTTCATTTTATAATTCAAGTGCTTTATAGTAGATATTGCGTTCCATTTTCAGCATAAACAAATAAATTTCTTGGCTGTTCTTCTGATGAGCATACACCAGATAGCTGGTCATGGGAAAAACTTGGATTTTCCATGTTCAATATATTGCATTCAAAATTAAATTTATCAAATTATATGATTAAATATAATAAGCTAATTAATTCAATAAAAGCAGGAAATTGCAGTTATAAGAAATATATATCTGAATCGGCATAACATTTAATATTTGTTTTTTACATTACTTGTTTTCATCAAAAACCACTCTACAGATTAAAAAAAAGATTCAATCCTTATCTAAATATAATATTTGATCCAAATTATTAAGATCTTTCCAAGATATATAAAATATACAAATATAATATTCATATACAATAATATACATATAATATGCATATATATGCTATATGCTGGCATAAAATTATAAGATATGAATTTCACATGTAAAAACATTTTTAAATACAAAATGTAAATTCCTTTCCTTAATGTAAAATAAAATTCTAGAAATCATCAAATTGAAAATGCTGTTTCCAGACGATTCTTTTATCTCCAGAAGCAATATGATATTCTATAAATAGTAAAATATAATATTCTAATATGAGAGTTTTAAGTAAAATTATTTGATTAAATAACATTTCGTTTTCAGATATAGAAATAGAATCATATCAATAGGAAAATAAAAGTTTATTTAGTATTCATAAATTGTTAATAAGACAATCATTTTTCTTTTCTTTTTTTTTTGAGAATACATCTTGTTTAAAATATGGTTTTCCATTTTTAAGCGAAAAGTAATTCTGAGAGGAGAAAAAAAAGAAATAATATTTTAGAGATAATTAAAAATATTGAAAATTGAAATAGGATGTTGAAATAAAATATTTCAGAATTTAAAAATATATATTATAAAATATAGAACAGGATTTGTAAAATTCAATCGAGAAATATTAATATTTAATGAATTATATGCCGACTTGAAATATTAATTTCAGAATATTCAAAATTGGTGAATAAAACAATTTCTATCTCCTTAGTATTAAGAATATATTTTCTTTTATTTTTTAAGCAGAAAAGCAAATATACTAAAATAAAAATATAAAAGTTACTGAAAATGAATTTTATTAAAAATTTAGAAAGAATTTTTTTTCTTATTTTAGATATGGAGTGCGTGTCTTTGTATTAAAATGGAGAACAATAATGTGTTTTATATTCCAATTATTTTATATTGAAATTGTAGAAATTAAAATATCGGCTCTCCTGAAAAGATATATGCCGATCCATAATTCATTCTGATCGTTTTAATATATTTTAAAATTTCTATGATTGATGTTCTCGTGTCCTCTTTACAACGAAAAGAGGGGGTGCAGTAGCTTCTGAGGGTATGGACCCTTTAGCACACTAGGGCAGAAGTCTGACTTCTAGCTCATATGAGGATGATATACGCCCTTTCTCTTGCACAACACCCCTTTTTACACGGGTGAACATTCAAATAACTCACATATAGTATACGGAAGAACAACCATACCCTAACCGGGACTCGAATCCGAGACACCCAGATAATGAGGAAGATGCGCAACCTCTGTGCCAGAAAGCTGGCAATTTAAATGACTATTTAGATAAAGTTAATAAAAGATTTTAGAACCTTCTAGTACTCAAGTGATTCTCATAATTCTACACCGTTTCTGAACTTTCAAAAACGATTTCTCATCCCAGCCACTTGCTAATAATTTCAAATTTTTGATCATGATTTCATGATATGAGAAAGTCTAACATACAATAACTTCATCCTCATCCTTCTCAGAAATACTAAATAATCTCTACCGAAGAATAAATTTCTGTAATGAAATTGATTGAAAAGTAATACTGTTCTTTTTCTACCAACTGGTTCAACAGGATTATGATTTTTTATGTTGTTAACCCGTTTTTTACGTTGTTAACCGTTAGGGTGTTACCCATTGCCAACACGAATTTACTCGCGATACTTTCAATATATTATAACGTACAACTTCTCAAACATACAAACATTTTATGGCCACAAACATAAATATAAAAGTGTAAAAACTTACAAAAAATCTACAAATAAATTGCTTTTACCAAAGATTCTACTTTATTTAACCCATTCGCTGCCAAGACTAAATTATATGAGGATATTCCCATTGCCAACCACGAGTATACTCGTGTTTAAATTTTTATACATGGAAATGATTATTTATGACAAATTATGTGTATTTATTTTGAAATAATAAAACAGATAAACAATGACACTCAAAACAGAAAGGGCAAAGGGAATAGCCTCATACAATTTAGGCTTGGCAGCGAATGGGTTAAATTTTCAATATGGATGAAAGGTCCGCCAATTTTGGCAGCCCTTCTCACCCCACATAACAACCCTTCTTGTGGCGAGACGCAAGAACGCGGAGGGAAAAAGCTTGAATGTGGCGAGGCTTTAACCAGGGAAATGGATTGCAGAATGATGGAGGAATTTTAAGAGGTGAATAGGAGGAGGTAAACAAGCCATTCTGTGACTGACGAATGAAAGAGATAGGAGGTCAGTCAGAGTTGGGATCGGGAAAGTACGCAACGAGAGAGAGGTCAGTCTGAGAGGAAGAAAGACATAATGGGCTAATTATATATATGTTTCGTGTTTTGGTTTTATATGTGTGTTGTGTATCGTTTCTACTTGTTAATAAAATTTTGAGACTAAAACTGGATGTGATCACTGCCTATCCGCTCGCATAAAAGTAATCTCTCATCTTACGATGGAATAAAATTACTTACTTCTGTTGTTGTTGTTTCTAATGGCAATTGGACACGTTTACTGACGTAGTCAGCGATTTTAAGCCAAGGGTGCGTCTTTTTTTCTAAATAGTGCCAGCTTAGACGACGACTAGCTACGACTTAGTTATATACTCATCGAACTAGCTGGTATAGCCTCTCCCCTTTTCGCTGGTATTGCTAGTATATACCAACTATAGCCCCTTATAGCTGGTATCCCCCCTCATGTATTTTGATTTACTTTTGAAATTGAAGATTTTTTTTTATTTCCTTAAGGTTAAGGCCTTGAAGAGTAGCGCTTTTAACTACGGGGGCACATTCACACGTTTCACAGATAGAACAGATGAAAAATAGCCATACCCGAACTAGGACTCGACCCCAGGGTACCCAATTCCTGGAGAAGATGTACTACCTATGTGCATAATTTATGTGTCAGCATAAATTTACTAAATATTTCTTTTTATTTCCTAATTCTAAAAAAATATATATAGACTAAATGCGAGCAGTTCATTAAAACTCATTGTGAGTAGAAAATGATGTGTATATTCTTTGGAATAAAAACAGATCTTAACCACTTAACAGTTTTATTTTCTTTACTATCTAATAAAATGGCAACTTCTATTTTGGGAATATTTTCTTATTTTGATTCAAATGGAAATCCATTGAATACGTGACTTATCTACGTATTCGAAGTCATTTTACTATTGAGTTATAGTTGTTATGAATGGTTTATTTTTTGTTTACAACTATCAAAATTTGAAAAATCGATCCACGTGCGGCATACGGGCAAAACAGAGTTAATTGGTTAAAAACCTGTAAGAATTCGGAAGTTAATGAAGACAGAAATGTTTCTTGGTTTCCTTAATTATAAAAGCCGTCAATTAAATTATTTCATTTAAAGGTACATTTAAATTATTTTATAATAGAAATACAAACAATAGAATCATTTATCAGAGTTTAAAGCTTAGAAACATATGAGAACTTTGTCTGGAAATAAAATTCGTACAAAATTTTAAAAAAAATTAATTAAAAATTCAATTTAAATAAGGTTTATAAATAGGTAAAAAATTATTACATTATAAAATTTTTATTTTATAATGTTAGCGTAGAAAAAAAATTATTATCTGGAATAATTTAGAATTTATTTTTCATAAAAAGTTTTCTCAATTATCAATTAATTATATTTTGATTTACTTTTGAGATTGAAGAAAATGATATTTATATATCCGTTATAGATGGTATTTTTTATTTACTTAAGGATAAGGCCTTAAAGAGCACACTTGAATATACATGTATACAAATAATAATCTTTTAAAGTGCACACATTGTATTAAGGTTATTAAAAGTTTTAAAATATAAAGTATTTTGAATTAACAGAGGAAATAGTACGAAAATAGAACCAAACTCTTTATGATAGTAATATCTTAAGTTTAATTCAATTATTTAACAATCTACTGAGTTTTTCTTGGTTATTTATATGCGATATTTACAAAATGTCCGCATATTTTAAAACTGGATAGTTTAGTTATTCATGCTCAAGTCTGCTGTAATATAGTGTTATTGCGTTCCATAAAAGTAAGAAGCACATTAACTTAGAAAAATCTTAGAATATGCGACTGGAGAGTAATTTAGCCTAAAATATTTACTACGTTGTTTTAAGATTTTAAAATATTAGAATGACTTTGCATTTCGTGACTAAACTTCATTATTTAACATAAAAAATACGTGGAAATTATTTCGAATAAACACATGTTTTGATATAAAATATCAATAAACTTAAAAAGAAAACAATATTTTCCCCAGAATGAATCCAAATAAGCGGCAAGCGTTTATAATGGATGTCCTGAACGTTGGTTCACACATGTCAACTCGATCATCTGGTCGGGAGCAGTATTCTGTATTTTCTATTCCTTTTCTACAACATTAACTTCTGGTCATAAATAAAGTTACAGATTGGACGTACTAGTTCCCGAAGAATACCGAAAACCGATATCGAACTTTTATTTTCTCTTTACGGAATAAAAAAAATGATAGTTCAATTGATGGCAACTATAAACTCGCCTGACGAACAGAAAAATAGAAAGGACAAAAAAAAAGAATCAAATCGCAAAAATTGACTTTAACATTTGTCAATTCGTCTTATTATTTGTGTACCAAATTCTCGGTATGTTTAGAATTTAGCCGTAAAACTTCTTGTCATTTACATCATTTTTTTCTATAATAAAATGAATTTTTCGTGCATTTTTTCATTTTTTTTTAATTTTTAATAAATTATAAGTTCTTTTCGTAAATACTGAATGGTTGGTTAAAATTCAAAATAATTTTTATGAAACTGGAACTTTTGCCGAATTATTTGATCATGCAATTCGAAAATAAATGTTACCATATTTTATAAATATTTAGAATCAAATCATTGGATTTATTTATTTCAAAAATTAAAAATTATTATAATAATGTTCTGATTATTTAGAATTAAGGTTAAAAATCAAAATGCTCTTTATAAAGCTGGACCATTTGTCTAATAATTTGACCATAATATTAAAAAAAAACTGGTACCATGTTCTATAAATAATTAGAATTAAATCATTGACGCTTTTTATATAAAATAAATTATCTAAAAACTTCTTTTAATAATGTAAGGGTCAAAAATCAAAATACTCTTTATAAAGCTGAACAATTTGTCTAATAATTTGACCATGCTATTCGAAAATAACTGGTAACATGTTCTATGAATAATTAGGATCAAATCCTTGATGTTTTCTTTTATAAAAAAGTATCTATAAATTTATTCTGATTATGTTATGACTATTTAGAGTTCAGGTTAAAAATAAATATACTCTTTATAAAGCTGAACAATTTGTCTAATAATTTGACCATACTATTCGGAAATAACTGGTAACATGTTCTATGAATAATTAGGATCAAATCCTTGATGTTCTCCTTTATAAAAAAAGTATCTAAAAACTTATAATAATAATGTTATGGTTAAAAATCAACATACTCTTTATAAAGCCGAACAATTTGTCTAATAATTAGACCATGATATCCGAAAAAAACAGGTAACATGTTCTATGAATATTTAGAATAAAATCAATGGTGTTCTACTTTTATTAAAAAAATTACCTATATACTAATTCTGATAAAGTTATGACTATTTAGAGCAGGCTAAAAATTAAAATAATCTTTATAAAACTGGATCATTTTTTTAATAAATTGATCATGTGATTTGGAAATAACTGTACCATGTTTTTTGAATATTTACAATCAAATCTTTGAATTTTCAACTTTTCCTTACGGGTTACTGTTGTACCAGCAATGAGTTTGGATTTCTTTCCCCCACTTGAACTTCCCGGCGAACAGTAATTGCCTCATAAAACTCCCTTCCCTTTTGTGCTATACCCCTTTAGGGTCAGGAAATTTCGTCAAGCTGTAGTTATAATCACTGTTGGCGCTAGAGAGTTTTGTAAACCCTGCTTCGAATGAGTTTGCATAACTTCATTTATTAGTAGTACTCGACTGAAAATATTATTTTCCCCCGTTGCTTAATTTTTTAACATTGTAAATTATTAATTTTTAACTTCATAAAATTCTATAATTTTGAAATAATGAATTTATAATTTTATTCGAATGATATTTTTGAATCAAGAATTACTTGCAATTTCATTTCTGATGGAGTGGTTTAGCGACGTTTATCGGAGCTCTAGATAAATGATTACATCTTTAATCCCAAATCGTCGCAGAAAAATTAAATTGAACCCTGGATTGGGTTTTTTTTTCGCCCTGACAATATATTTTACTGTGAAAAGCGACAAAACAATGTTTTTTTTTCTTCAAGCCTGCTTCCTCCTCCAAAACTGGAACCTCGGGCATACATACTAAAGAATCACTAATGTACTATTTTAACACAATATTAAAGAATTGACAACTTAAGGTATCCGACTACGTTCGAAGGAAATTTTTTTAAATATTGGATTTTTAAAGAACTTTTTATAGTTTTCAGATGTATTGTCGATTATAAACACCATAAATATAAAAAGAATATTTGAAAATGTAATATTTTTTTGAGAAATAGGAAAATTTTTAGTAAAATTTAAGGAAATTTAACAGAAACGGCTAACATTCTACATAAAATTGTAATGCAGCAATCCTATTTTTTTTGTACACAAGTTATAGAATATAGTGATGAATGAAATGAACCAAAATATAAGAAAAATAATCATATTCAAAGAAGTTATGGGTAAAAATATACGTATATATGCTTTTTTTCCAGAAATTCATAACTTAATTTTTCTAAAAACACCTATAAATGAAAAAGTATTTCACCAACAATAAAACTTTTGGTTCATCTCATAGCCTATATTATTTGAAACACACGCTTCAATTTTTATTTAAATACCTCTAATAGTTTTTGAGACATCATGTTAACGGTGGAGAATTTTTATGAAAATTAAAATTTTGAGAAAATTGAAGTTAAAAACAAGTTTTAGTTGGAAAATATGGTTCCTCTTATAAAAATTGCTTAAAACTCCCCTCTATGATATTTCAGACCTTTCTTTTCCTCAATAAGTCAGCATTTTTTCTTTCGGAGGCCAGAAAATGTTTTTCTTCGTGTTTTTAGTTGTGCTAGTGAATGTCTTTTAGAACTACTAATTTACATATAATTCCCTATACTCAATTTTAAAATGTTTAGAATTTCTAGTAGACTTTTTATAATATCAATAAATTGAAGCACAGTTATAAATAAACCTAACTGCAATGTTTGTAACTCAACAAAATGCTCTTTTTGTACAAAGTTTCATAACATGCCTTAGAAACTCTCATTGGCATTTTACGTTTTTCTATGTAAACTTCTACGCTGTAATTCCTGTCCACATAATTTTATAAACGGGCTTAAATTTGTTTATTATTTGTAGTTGAAGTCCTGCTGATTTATCCTGGCATGTTAACATAGTTGTTACCACTGAGTTTTGAAGAACTTGCAGTAGTAAGATCAGTAGAAATAGTTGGGATTTCACTTTCAGTACCTTTTTTAAAATATCCAAAATTGTACTGATTTCTGGAGAATTCCCCCTTCTTTGAGCGATAATTTTTTAGGCGACCCATTATAAAGTTGTTAAAAATTGTAAAAATTTTCAAGAAAATTAATATTTTTGTCTTTTAAAAAAGTAAAATAAAATTAAAAAAAACCAAGCACGAGATTGTAAACAAAAACAGTAAGTGAACAGTAATGTTTCCAATATTTTTCAAAGAAATAAGAAAAATATATGTTAAAAATGTATAGCTTGTCACCAGCAACATAAAGTAAAACTATTTTATAAAGTAAAACTGAAAGAAAATATCAAAATTTGGCAAAATAAAGGATATTTTTAGTCTCAGAATGTCCTTTGCGGTTTTATTTTGTTTCGGTAAAGTATATTATAATCACTATAACTTTTTTTCTAAATTATTTAGAAACAAAAGATAAACTTTTTTGGAAAGAGGAAAGTCTGAATAACAAGAAATAGTAATAAAAAAAAATTTCACCAAAGTAGTTGAAAACCAGTGTTTTTAACGTAGTCGGATACCTTGATTTATAGCTTTAAAGTTTAATGCTTGAAGCATTTATTCATGCTAAAAATACATTTGAGTTCTGATTTTTAAGCAAGCTGTAATTTTAATAAATCATGAAAACGGCTGCTTTAATTATCTATAATTAATTCTTAATTGAAAGTTATAATTTTAAAACATTGGAAGAGGCTCTTAAAATCTATCAAAAATAATAATTTGTAGCTTTTTAGGTATTCTAAAATCAGAATTTACCAATCAGGATATCCCAATCTAACAACTATTAATAATGTAAAAAACTACTGTAAAGACGAGAAAATTAATTTTTCTTAATAAAAAATTAATCAATTAATATTTGAAGAAACTGTATTACCATCAAATGTCATCTACTGAAAGTTTAAAAAATTTACTTGAACTTAATATCATGAATAAAAAGTATTTTATTAACGATTGAAAATTTGAACAAGATTATATATATATATATATATATATAATATAGGGAGAGTGTGAGCTAATAGTAGAAATGAAAAAAATGGCAATAGAATGAATATAATTTATACTTATTTATATATCATTCAATTCCGACGAATGTATTCATTGTCAAGAAGTAAATGTCCTTTTTCTTACCATTCCTAAATTAAAAAAGGTAGCTATTTCAAATTTCAAACAATATTTCCAAATATATTTTTTCAGCCTCAGCAAAGTGCTGTATACCAGCTAGTAAGAAATATAATGGAAGAATATGAATTATAAAAATGTCTATTAGGCACAAAAAATAACACTGATAATCAAGCCATCTTTAAAGCAAATCTTCCATTTAGTCAGTCAGATTTCAACTCCATTTTCATTAAAACATCTGAATTTTTTACCTAAATATACAATGGTTCCCTTCATAAAAAACCAGTGTGATCTTTTCAAATTTACAATACCCATTCTCACTCCCTTAAGCAAATAAAAATTTACGCTTTCTTCAGCAACGGAAGAGATTCCTCTAAAGAAGTCTCACCGACAATTAATTTATTTCATTCATTCTCGCTATCAGCATCATTAAGTTACTTTTTTTTAATCCCGGAACGAAATCAACCTTAATGTTTTAAATCATCAGATCCCATAAAGGTTTTACAATTTCTCATCGTCTCTGCCTTACTATTTTAGCACGAGGCTTAAAAAAATGAAGAGAAAAGAATCCGTGTTTGCTTTTTTACTCTTCATCTTTTTTCTTCTTTTTCGTGATCTTTGATTTGTGAAGTCTATTGCCAAGAGGGTGGAATTATTTTAATAATTAAGTGTTCCCATTTCCTCGGATTATGTTTGAGGAACTGATAAAGTTCGTCAACACCAGAATAGAGATAAGACTAGCAAATTTGCAGAAATAATTCATGATTAGTTTTTTTTTTTTACATTTAAGCAACGGAAATTAGTATCTTTTTTGATTATTATTAATCTTTTTTTTTATTTTTGAGCTCTGAATTGGATAATTATTCAATAATAAAGTTTATAAAAATTAAAAAAAATAAATCAAATCTGCTATTTTAAATTTCAAGTTTCAAGAACATTATTTTTTAACCTCTTAACTCTTGCTCCTTTGAAAATGACAGACTGGGGTTTTGACCTTCATTTCTCGCGACCGTGATTTTTCCAGGTTGGGATGTACAATAGTAACGCGGAAAAACGATTAAACCCAGTTCATTTATTTTGCCGGAAGTCATTTTATTTCTCATTTCATGCACCAGATGTCAGTAATAGTCTATTTTGAACGTAATTGCAGATTATTTTCAATTAGGTGGTAGCACTAATCGAATATGTGTACTTGTGATATGTATTTTGCAATATCAGCCCAGGGCCCGCCCAGTTACTTCGTTACACGTTGCCCAGTTGGATATGGGTGGCTTGTGTTCTGTGTTTAAAAAATTTTTTTTTTAATATTGTGTGCATTACGGAGTGCAAAGTCTGATGTTCCAGAAGAGACGAAAACAATAAGATTTTGCAGGAAGGAAACTCGGTACTACTGGCCAGATTGTGACGTTGACCTCTGTATCTCATGGTTTTAAATTTACCACACAAGAAAAATGAACTAATCTTTATTTATATTAGACATTAAGTTTAATAAAATTATCTTTTAATGATTAAAAGACGTATTTCTTAAATTTTCATTGCATGCTGGAAAACCAACATTCGGTCAAAATAAGCCTGAATGCTGACTTTTCATAAAATTTTAATCTAAAAAACGAAAATTAAAAATGGAATGCATATTTTTATATAATTTTCTGAAATAAAAAATAATCACTTTTATGACCGTTTTCTTGAAAATTATCCGATCCTTAAGGGGTTAAGTTACGGAATATCAGTTTGGAAAATCATGTTCTCATATGACTGATATTTCAAAATCGCCCACAATTAAAAAAAGCCTTGGGTTTTGATAATCTCAAAGTGAACAGAATTCTAAATTATTTCTCCAGGTCAGATTTTTTTAACTCTAAATACTATTTTAAACAAATATTAAACAATCTCGTTGTTATCAGATTACGCATGAATCGATGTTTGGTTTAGTTGAGTAATACTAACTCCACGTTGTAAAGCAAAACTAGGGCATTTTGGGCAGATCTCGTGATTTTGATCTACGGTCAAATGACGAGGACAACAGCTGAACTGGCACCCTCTTTGCACAACTTACCACTCCAATGGGAGGGCATTTGGAACTGATGGATTTAATATGCAACAAGATCCCCTAATTTACCTTTATATTTTAAATTTTTTTTAAAAAATTATCTGTTCAATAATACATGTTTTGCAATGATATATATCTCTATTTTTAATTTATAGACATTTAAAAGTATATATAAGATATATTTTCAAAAATATATTTCACACAAAATAAAATTTAACCTTCAGTGCGTTTTATTTATATAAAAAAGTTGATGTTTATTAACATGTCATCAAATTTACAAAACTCTATGTTAGAAAATTAAATTACTTCTCGCTGCCGATCTATAACTGTAAAAAGTGTAAACCTCTTTACAAATTTCAATCAGTATGAAACATAATAATTTCTAGACCAATAATTGCATGAAAAAGGTTTCTGTGACTTATATATATATTAATGATTCATAGTTCAATAATTTTGAAATATTTGAAATGACCATGATTTGGCATTTACATAATACCAACTAAATTATAAAGCAAAAATTTAAAAAAACACAAATATTTTAAAGCTTGTTAGTGATAGAAATATATTTCTATTGAGATAAATCGATTTTAAAGGGAAGAAGAAACAATTGTGCTTCATATGTGGTTTTAATTCAAAAATTTTTCTAAAGTTCAATTTTCGAAAAATTTTCATCCTGAAAGGCAGACACAACTCTAATAAGCAATGCATTCAGTGAAATCATTTTAAACAATTTCAATTAAATAAAGGTTGTCTCATATATTTAGAATTGTAATTTCAACCTATAATAAAGGGCCTAAACTGAATTTATTGAGAAAATTTTGTTCTTACAGCTGCGAAAGGACAGATGTACAGATATAACACAAAAAATATTTTCACTAATTTTCCATATAATTCCTCAACATTTTTGATTGTTTTTTAATATTGTGTACAACCTTCAATATCGTGTACAACATTCAATTCCGCAACAGCTTTTAATGTTTTTATTATCATGTACAACAATCAACAACAACAATTCCGCAACACTTTTTCTAGTCTTCATTATCGTGTAAAATATTTAACAATTCCGTTATCGTTGTTACTTATGACGCTTTCCATGGACAAGCCCCGCTGATACATCAGCAGATTTGAAGCTGGAAATATGCATCTCTTGTTTTGCAAGTTCCGCAATTTAGGGCCAAAAGTACGACTGAGCTACACACACGCCACAAACCCTTTTTAGGGGGCGGACCACATTCATGCAAAGTCATTCATTCATCTCAGATCATAATTTAGACCTGGAACAGAGAACGATCATCTCTGACCCACTGCCCCAAGTGGCATTACTCTCGACATGGAGGACTTTGCAATTACGACAGATTTATCGAGAGCCATCCGCCACACACTCGGGGAATCTTTTGGCCACTGAGTTTCGTACTCGTAACCTAAGGAGTACGAGTCCAACGCTCTACCAACCAAGCCATCCAGGCCCACAACACTTCTTATTTTTTTATTATCGTGTAAAATATTCAAAACAACAATTACACAACACTTCTTATTTATATTATTATGTACAACATCCAACATCAACAACGTAACGTTTTTTCTTGTTCTTATTATTGCGTGGCATAGTATTTTTTCTTCTAACTGGACATTTTTGGCTGATCTCCTTTACCTTTTGAATTAATTTGATGTTTTCCTTATTTCACCGCTAGGGGGCGCTATGAACTCTCTCAATAGATTCAGCTTAGTTACTTCCATATAGGCTGATAATATTTCGGTCCCCATATGAGATGGCATTTTGATTTTAAAGGGTTTAAAAAGATTTTAATAATCCCCCTTATATTGTCGCGTAGAGGAAGTTAGCATAGATAAACTATGTGTTAACTAAAGTCAATGATAACACTCGCTAATCTCAATTTGAGAAGTAATTCAAATATCTAAACCATACTTCTTTTGATATACACGATACGAAATAACTGGAATATTTCAGGTTTAGAAAGATACAGAATATATTAGAAAATTCTAGAATAAATAAGAAATAATAGAAAGTAAATCATTAACAAAGCAATTTTAGGCAACTTGTCATACAGTCAAATACAATACTTTCAGTTCACGGCCTTCTACAAATAATCCATCCAACGCCAAGTTAGAACAAATTTCATTACGATATTTTGGTATAAACATTACTGAAGAATATTCAATTCAATGAATGTAATTTCCAATTTATAAAATCATACTTTACCTTTATATCGGAATACTTCTTTCAAAATAACCAATATTAGAGCTTCGTATCTATCCACATCTCTGCATCTGGAAGTGGAGTTTATTGATTTAATAAGCAACCCAGGCTTTGGCACGAACTTTCCATAAGGATCTAACAACCAATAAATCACCCGAACATCACGAAATATTGGATGTCTGCCTGTTTATCTCTTTTTAGATGTTGATGTTCCCATCAATACCTCTTTTGGAGCCGTAACTACGGAATTCGCTTGGCTCTGCATTAAATTTACATGATCGTGATCCACTTTTGATAGATCAATAAGCAGCATATAGTGTTTATTGATCGCTTCATGGCAGTTATAGTTTACCTTTTTATTTTGGTATTTGGGATATGGCAGAAATTCTCAGTGAATTATTCAATAGATTTTTCAGAGTATTTATTTCCTGAATAGAGAACATATTGAGGGAAAACGTATTTGTGACATATTTCGAATATTTTGTTCATGGTATTTTTAATATACCTAGTTGAGTTCTGACTTCTAAATAGTTAAGTTTTGTATAATTTATTAAGATAACTTACACTAAAAAGCTAATTTTTGTATGACCATATAAAAAATATAATATAAACCACAGATGTAAAAATATACTATAAACCATATATGTAAAAAATAATATAAAGTATATATTGTATGATATATTGTATAATATAATATTTAAAAAAACCTTTTTTTAGTTAATTCTTACTTAGGAAATTTTTTATTTTAATTACTCTGAATTAAATAATTACACATAATATAAATATGCATAGAAATATGACAGTCACAATATTAAGCGGCAAAACAGAAAGCGAATTTCCTGGTAATTTTCCATACTCCTTTATATACATAGTGTTCGAACTCGCAGCCCAAGGCATGGGAATCTAACACCATACCAACCAGACTTCGCGGTATAACGATTACAATTACTATAAATAATTAATCAAAAAATTATACTAGGTTTGAATTTTCATCGCCAATTGAGGATTGAAAGCCAATAGTGGCAACGCTAAATGCGTGATTTTTCTTCATAAGATGGGGTACGAAATACAGATTCTAAATTTTTAATTTTCTATATTCTGTATCATTTTAATTCAAAAATATTTCAAAGTGAATCGAAAAAATCGATTAATTAATAATGTTGAAATTTTAAATGCACCGAGCATTATGAAAATAAATAGAATCATTTAAAATAATTGGCATAAATCATATTAAGCATAACCTCCTTGGAGTTGAGAAAAAACAAACTGAATTCGTTACATTTTTGGTGGCGGGGAAATGAAGATTTTTGGCTGGAAAGTTAGTTTTTAATTAACTAATAAAAATAATGAATGAATATTTGAAGATAAAAAACTGTATTAACATCAAATGTCATCTAAGTCAAAAAAAATATGTGAACTTTATTTAATGAATAAACAGTATTTTATTAACAATAAAAATTTGAACAAGGTATATAGGGAGAGTTTGAGCTAAGAATAGGAATTGAAATGAGTAGGTTCTTAATTAAAGGGGAGCATACTCATTCGCTGTCGGGTTTTGTCACTTAAATATTAGTTTTTGAAACCTTCTTTTCGCACTTATAACTAAGATTTTGCCCGAAAATACCTTTTCTTTTACAGAAACAAATTAACTTATCACCAAGTAATGCTGCTGTTTCTTATGACACTTGCCATGGACAAACTCGTTGAGGAAGCCACCTATTTAAGCCTAATCAGCGTCTCTCGTTTTGTAGTAACTTCAACTAGGGCCAAGAGTATGACTTTTTATACCTAATCATCACATTCGCTTGCACAGCCCCTTTATACAGGTGGGCAAATTCACGCACCTTACAGATAGAATACAGAGCAACCCTGCCCGAACCGGGACTCACACCCGGGACGCCCAGATCATGGAGAAGACGAGCTACCCCTATGCCAGGATGCCGGCTATCAACAATTAATAATTCCATTTTATCAAAACTTCTAAGGCATCTGTATCTTGTCAAATATGTAATATCATTAGTCACCAAATATATCTCAATATCATTAAATCTTGGAAATGGAAATATTCTAAATGGTAGCAAAAATGAGTAGAAAATAATTAATATTTTTTATATGGCAAATCAAAGCTGGTTAAAAGTTATTCTCACATATTCTGTTATAAAATGGGATTTTTAAAAAAAAAACAGTTTTTGAAATAAACTAAAACCTATAATTTGTTTCTAAAACTCATTTTTTCCCAAGTGGCTTTAGTTTTCCTTTAAATGGGAAATTATCTCAATAAAAATGTGTCGTACTTGAGTAAGTAACCCAGTTTATGTTAAATTTCCAGATTTTAAAGTAAGAAGAAAACAATGAAATGTTTACTAGTAGAAAGAAATAATTCTGGTTTTTATTTCGTATTTGTTATCAATCTCCACTCAAGTATTCGCAAAAGTGGGAAATACATATATATTATTCATTATTAATTACTGAAGACAGAATTTTTATTCTTGTAAAACTTCAAATCGAAATATATTGTGATGATTGTTTATCCATGTTTTAAAATAAATTATGTTAATGACCAAAATATTTGATAGGGAAAAGTTTATTTAGTCTATTGAATTCATATTTTTAAAACACATTAAATAGTTTTCATTTTGTACCAATTTAAATTACATTTCAAACTCTTAACTATCGTGCATGATTAGAAAAAAGGAATAGAATTAATATTAAGACATTGAATGTAAACATGGTAAAAGTTTAAAACATCTGAATTAATTCATTTTCATCTGAAAATCCTTACTTTTTCTAATATAATGAAATATATTCTTGGTATTCAAATTCAAATAGTTCTGTTATATTATTTTGATGGTCATAATTAATTTTCCGAAAATGTTTGAGGATTTTGCTTTAAATTAAGATGAAAGTAATTTTAGTTTAAACTTCCTATTGATGAGTAAATCCAATCACATTTTAACCCAAACCTTTATAGAATAATGAAATAAAAATGACAAATTTGTAGTCCTCAAAGTTTCATCCTTTCATATGCAAAATTGCCTTTTCAATAAATTCAGGTTTAATATAATTGAATATGATTATGAAAAACAAAATTCCTTTGGCAAAATTATTCAACGAATTCATTCCAATTTCAAATTTAATTTAAATTTCGTATCTAACATTTCTGAGATTATTTTTTTTCCTTTAAAGATCAAACATTTGTGTGTGAGTAGATGCAGTTTATAGACACGCAGTATGCAAATTAATTTTGAATAAATAAATTTAGATAAAATATTTAATGAAATTCGAGACATTAAAACTCATTTTTGAATTCTGTTGAAAACGTGGAACTAAAATTTATTCTGAGTTTTAGATTTCCTTGTCTTTGTTTCTCCGCTTTTCAAAAACTTTGTAATCTTTGATTGCATATTTTATGCAGATATTTCGATTTCAATACGGTGGAAAATATTCCAGATGCCAACAGTATTTCACGTTGAAACGTCGAAAAATTTACTTGTGGTAGCAGTAGAAGTCTTGTGCTAAAATAAGAATCCATCTTCGCCCGAGTTCTCAACAAGTCGAATTCGATCAAACGAGAAATCTGCGGTTGCCATTTTTTTTTACAAAACAAATTTTCCGAGTAACATTTCAAGCACAACTCGGTGTTCCAAACTATTGTCGAATCTTTATTACAGAAATGCAAATTTTAAAAATCTCGAAGGAAAAGATGAGGAAGAAAATGGCGAAGGGAAAACTAGGAAATATGATTCATCGCCCGCTCTAGAAACTTAAATTATTCCAAAACATCTGGGTCTTTTTACAAGACTAAATTCTCTAGAGTATTGCGGATGCGGGGGAAACAAGAAAAACTATGTCGCTTATCTATTCGTTGGGAAAACCAGAATTCATTTTTCCCGCATTGATTAGATAAAGAAGACGGGAGAAAGGCCCCTGGTTTTTAATCAGTGAAGCTCTTTTATTATTCATTACCCGGCATTCGTCGAAAAGGTTTTCATTATCGTTTGGTCCCAGATTTAAATTGCTAACTGTGGCAACGGCTGAAAAGACAAATGGCGGCGTTCGCTTATCTGTTGCATTCTTTGGAAAGTTGATATTTCTTTTTTTATGTTGGGTTTTTTTTTTATATTCAAATTCGTTCTGGTTGTTGTTCGATAAATAGCGAGTTTTCAGGCCTATCACTGCAGCAGCAGAGGACATTATTATTTTTCGCGACTAATAAAATTGTTTGACTGCAGGTAAAGCGAAATGATTTGACTCAAAAGCGTAGCGGAAATTGTCTGTTTGAAAATGAAAAAAAACTTTTATGTATGGATATTATTCTTTTTAAAAAAATTAATTTATATGAATCGGATTTTTTTGAATATCTATTGTTTGTGAAATTAAAATCGCCTTTCAAACAGTTTTATATATTTTCCTATGTAACTATATGTATTTTGTTTCTAAATATAAAATTCAACATTATTATTTTATTACTATGATACATTTTTGTATTAATTTTTTAAAACTTAGAGCAATTTAAAAGTTATTAAAAATTTATTAGAATTCAAATTAATTAATTATTTTGCCAATTTAGATAAAAGAAATACAGTTCTGATATTTTTATTTACTCAAAGCCTTATTCAGAAGAATAAACCAATCTATGTTCTCAAAATTAAATATCGAAATTTCATTTTTCAAATCTAATTAAAAAGTTTTTTTCAAAAACAATACAAATATTATTTAATACGGAATTATACATTTTATTGTACGTTTTTGCAACGGGAAGATAAAAAAAATCATTGTTTACTTAATTTAAATTTTCGTTTCTTCAAATGAATGCATTTTAAATTATGTAAAGAAGCATAACAGTTTTTAATACTTTTTGTAATAAATTAAACTTTAAAACGATTGATCGCTGACTCGTATCTTTTATTCAACAATCTGAAATATATACGGTTTTTATATAATATATTTTTCAATAATGCATCTGATATTTTGCATATATTATCAAATATGGCGCATATATATGATATAAACCAAGGAAACTTTATGCTTCGATCTGTGAATATTTTTCAATAATACATCGAATTTGCATATATAATCAAATATTGCGCATATATATGATATAAACCAAGGAAAATTTATGCTTCGATCTGTGAATATTTTTCAATAATACATCGATTTTGCATATATAATCAAATATTGCGCATATATATGATATAAACCAAGGAATCTTTATGCTTCGATCTGTGAATATTTTTCAATAATACATTTAATATTTTGCCTATATTATCAAATATTGTGCATATATATAATATAAACCATTGGAACTTTATGCTTAGATCTGTAAATAAATGCTTAATTTTTCAATTTGTATTCATATATTTCTATATATTTGCAGAATACTTTCCTTTTATATTTCAATATTCCATGCATAATGTCATTTTGAAAGTTTTCTAAACAATTGTAAACATTATAATAAAGTTTGGAAATATTATGCAATTGTTGCTGATAGCTTCAATATAATAAGTATCTATTCTTAGTGAAATTTTTTCTCTTCCATCTCTCCCTAGAGCACTTCAGATTTGTATATGATAATTTCGGAATTGTGATTGGTTCTCAACGCATTGGTTAATATAGAAATGGTAGGAATTTGGTTCTCCTGCCAGTGATGGATCTTTCCTCCTAGGGGAGGGGTCTTCCGGTGATGACCTCTAGAACCGATTCCGCCTGTGCTGCTGCGGCATTCGAACCATTTACTGTATCCGAACTTTTATGATCAGGGTAAAGAAGTCCTAGAGATATGAAGCCCTCTCGTAAATAATTATGGAGCTATCTAGTATATATTTATGGAGCTATCTCGCATATCTTTATGAAGCTATCTCGCATAGCTTTATGAAGCTATCTCGTATATCTTTATGAAGCTATCTCGTATAACTTTATGAAGCTATCTCGTATATCATTATGGAGCTATCTCGTATATCATTATGAAGCTGTCTCGTATATCATTATGAAGATGTTTCGTATATCATTATGAAGCTGTTTCGTATGTCATTATCAAGCCATCTCGTATATCATTATGAAGTCATCTCGTATATCATTATGAAGTCACCTCGTATATCATTATGAAGTCACCTCGTATATCATTATGAAGTCACCTCGTATATCATTATGAAGTCACCTCGTATATCATTATGAAGTCTCCTCGTATATCATTGTGAAGTCATCTCGTATATCATTATGGAGCTATCTAGTATATCTTTATAAAGCTTGCTCGTTTATCATTATGAAGCTATCTCGGATAACATTATAAAGCTATGTCGTATATCTTTATGGAGCTATCTAGTATATCTTAATGGAGCTATCTAGTATATATTTATGGAGCTATCTCGTATATATTAAGAAGCTATCTCGTATATATTTATGATGCTATCTCGTATATCTTTATGAAGCTATCTCGTATATCTTTATGAAG
>JAOUZG010031332.1:2752127-2764542 GCA_026289955.1 Argiope argentata
TAAAAGAGGTATATATAATAAATTGCCATTTTCATTATAAATTAGAAAGATACACAAATGTATTAAGAGAGCGCGTATGCTGCTATTCCTAAAGACATAGTGCAACTAAGAAGAATAAAAAACATATATGTAAGTGAAAAAAAATGAGAAATCCGGCCTGATTACTTTCTCAAGGGTCACCATCAAGCAAGGATTCCAATAAAAAGTGGAATTTTTTTTCTGTATAGAGTTAGACTATTGTCTACAAAATTAACTCTTTTATGACCCGAAAAATTCTAAATTTTAAAGTAGATGCATCAATTTTTAGATAAGAAGATAATTTTTCAATTTCTCGGGTCCGCTATGCACTGGCTTCTGTGTTAAAATCTGCACTTACATCCAATTACAATAGGACTTTCCCGTGCTTCTAAAAATCAGAGGAAAATACAATTAACTTTATTATATTAAAAGAGATTATAAACATAAAAAAACTTAAAATATTTTGAATTAAAATAGCCCGAAATCGAATAATCTACGCACTCCTTAGCTAAAACTTCAGTCTTCGTCTCGAGGGTGGGATTTGACGACCTAAACTAATCTCTGATTGGACAAAACAGCTCTTCTCCACTATCCTTCCTGATTTGGCATTCGCCTCAATTTCTTCCAGTCTGTTTCATTTGCTCATTAACACTGCTTCGTTGCACATCTCTCTCTTAAGGGTATGTTTTAGAATTCTAATTTTCTTACTTTTTTCTTACTTGTTCTTTTGCTAATATTGGTTTGTTTTTTATTGTATTTAGTATTTTGTGATATACGTTTTTTTTCCTTCAATCTTGTATTTTATTTGTGAGTTTTTTTCTTTCTTATAATTGTCTTTTTTTGTTTGTTTGTTTTCTAATTGTCTTTTATTTTTTTGTGCTAAAAATTGATGCTTCTCTTCTACTTTAAAATTTGGAGTTTTTTGGGTCATAAAAGAGTTAATTTTTTAGACAATAGTCTAACTCTTTACAGAAAAAAATTCCACTTTTTATTGGAATCCTTGCTTGATGGTGACCCTTGAGAAAGTCATCAGGCCGGATTTCTCATTTTTTCACTTACATATCTGTTTTTTATTCTTCTTATATATATAATAATTCAAATTTTCAAGCATTAATAAAATACTTTTGATTCTTCCACTCAAGTTCAAGGAAATTCTTTAAACTTGTAGAGGATGACACATGACATTATTACACCTTTAATTATTAATTCATTTATTAAATTTAATTTTTTTAACACTTTAAATAGACTTTTAGTAGTTTGTGATAAGGAAAATTGAAATCAACAGGCTGTAGTTCAATAGGTAAAATGCAAGATTTTCAGTATTTTTCACGGGAAGGAGAATAATCCAGGTTCAATTCTTGTAAAAATCCATAAAATTCCGATAAATTTTATCTATATTAATTGCAATTATTTAATAAAGAGTAACTAAAATAAAAAAAATTCTATGTTGATCTAAGTAGAAATCGACTTTTTTTTAATATTACTTGTTTCTATTCTTTTGCTGTGCCAATATGCTTCTCTCGGTTTTCCATTGTTTGGAAGGGTCCAATGTTAACAAGTGTAATTTGTTACTTTGTCGTAGGTGGTGTTGCTCGTTGGTATTCCCATTAAATTTCCCGCGTGACCTCTGGCTAGATCGAGGTATTGACCAGTATACCATGGAAACATATGAATTTCAGCTAGTTCCATTCTCTCAAACTAATGTTATGTTTATAGTCTTTTATCCAAGTGTGAGGGCTAAATTTATTTAGCTTAGCACTGATCATACTAGCTTGAGCCTCAAGAACGTCTTATACAAGGAACCATAAGCGACATGTCGTACAATTTTTATAGATTACCTTTTAGTTGAAAGTATTGTTTATAGTAATTTTAGTCTCCAATATTTTAATGCTGTAACCGTGGATGTATGTAAACTAGTGGGTGATAATCCTCACCAGTAATATAAACATTTTTTATTTTATAATCCACCAGCGGGGGATTATAAAATATATTGTGATTTATCAAAACAATACATGCCGTATTTAGTAAAAATATCCAAGTTATCCTCATTTTTTTCTGATGAGTGTTGAAATGTCGGAAATGTGGGGCGATTTTCGACTTGGCAACCATTCCTCGTATTATAGTATAAGATAAAATTAAAACTTAAGCTCCAAGCATGCGTTACGAGTAAAAGGGAAAAAATCATCTTATTAATATGTTGCCATCAGATTGAAAAAACTCAAATTTAAAAAAAAATAAATTATTATTGCGCATTAAACATATAAAAATGCAATTTTCATCACGTGGCTGCATGAAATGAAAAAATATATATATGAATATTGATATAGATGGCATATTGGCTATAGATGGTAGCACGTTACCACTTGAAAAATTTAAGTACCCATTATGGCGAACTAATAAAGTTTGAAAATATCCTATCTGTAACTCCGAACTGCTCAACCGTAGCGCTTCAAAACCGGTGCCAATCGATTCCCCGTGGCCAAAAACCCCAGACCCCCAAGTTTACTGGAGTTTATTAATTCTGGGGCGATTTTCGACTTGACAACCATTCCTCGTATTATAATATAAGATTAGTTTAACATTATCATAACTGGGTTTTGTGCCAAAAAAAAATTACCAATCTGTCAAGATTTTATAAGCAAAAATTGGTGACAGTTAATTAACTGGTAAGAAACTGATTATAAACGATTCTGTGACAATGGAAGGAAAATTTAGTATTATAAAATGGCTTTTATAATAAAAATATGAGGGTTTAACTACTTACTGTATGCAGTATTGAAACACTACACTTTGTTATCATTGGATATGTATGAGACATAATATCGGCGGTTTCAGTTATATGAAACATAACATCACGTGTCTGCGCAAAATTATTTTCTTATTATTTAATTACTGATAGTTAAATTAAAATCAATCTGTTTTACTTCTAATTAAGTAATATTAAGAAATTTTAGATTTAACTCCAATAATTTGAAAATTATAAGCATTGTTTAGATTTAAGCTTATTGATTAATTTTTTTTAGAAAGAAATCATGCCAAATTCGTTTTTTAACCGAATGGTAAAATTTCGAAAACTAAAAATATAAAAAGATTAACTTAATTTTAAAATATTAAACACTCGCATAAAGTTTGAACGCAGTCAAATCTTAGAATCTAAATTTAAATGAAATGTTAGAAAAAAAATGTATCGTCTGAGAATTTTATGTTTAGCTTTATGCTAAAAACAGAAGATAATTTACGTATTTAAATATTTCGATTGTTTAAAAATCGTTTGGTGCAACAAATGAATCAGAAATTGTTAGTTTTAATATGATTTGTTGGCAATAAAGTAATGAGTTAATTTCCAGCAATTCGACTATTTTCTTTCCGTTATTATTCAGATGAAAAATTAAATTGCGTTTTCACATTAATTTTGAATGTGCTCTTAAAATTTATTTTATTCATGAAAAGCTTTGATTCAAGTCTTTATTGATAAGATTTAATTAATTTATAAAATATAATTTTCTTTGCCCATCTTTATTTGAATAAAACACTTTAATCAGTTTTCTTAGAATTTACAATTTATATAAATGAATTAAAAGGCATTTATCAATTCATGATTTTTAAACATAATGAATAGTGAAATTAATGTTAAGAATCCATTAAAATGTTTAATTTTTATTAATGTACTTATTCCTATATGAAATTTTTATTCACTTTTAATCGTACGGATGTTTAAATAAATATTTGGCTACTTAAATTTGAGTGGTTTTTAATAAAAAAATAATCTCCTATAGACATCTCAGATAGATTTTATTTTAAAGTGAGGATTTAATAATTGTGATTTGATTTTTAATGAATAAATACATTTAGTGTAAGAAAACATTAATGTTAAATACATTTATTTTATTTCATACATTTTATACCTTTTAAGATATAATTAGGAAATCCAAATTTCTTTTTTTATCAGTAAAATATTTAAAATTTTGAATATTTGTGTTTAATGGCATTAAATATTTTTAATTTTATAAAAATTAACTAACCAATTAGTTTGGATTAAATTTAAATGTGTCGTTTAATTTAAAAATTTTTTAGAGAATTTATTAAGAAAAGATATTATTTCTGAAAAAGCAGAATTTTTATCACACATAATTGTATCTCAAAAGCTAAAATGTAGAAGATAATTAAAATATAAACAATATCTGTATTTTAATTTTTAAAAATGTAATTAGTTTCTGATATTTTTTTCCAAATTTATCCATCTACGTAATAAGTAATATAAAAAAATCATTCCTACTTAGATCAACTAGGTAAAGATCTATTTTAGTTACTTTTTTATTAAATAATTGCGATTAATATGAATAATAAAACCATACCGATTTTTGCAAGAATTGAACACGCATTCTTCACCTTCACGTGAAAAATACTGAAATCCTTGAATTTTACCGATCGAGTTACAACCCGTTAATTTCAATTTTCATTTAAAAAAACGGTTAAAACTCTATATAAAGTACTAAAAATTAATTAAATTTAATGAATAAATTAGTATTTGAAAAAAATTGTATTAATAACAAGTGTCATCCATTACAAGTTTATAAAAATGTATTAGAACTCGGTTAAAAAATATTTTATCGACGATATATATATATATATATATATATATATATATGAAAAGTGTGAAATAATAGTAGAAATTGAAAAAATATTTGATTTAAAAAAATCTATTTAACCTGATAGCTTGGAATTATTCGAATTTTAAGTTTGGCAATGACATATTAGTCTGAAATGTGTTTAAGATCCATCAAACAATGTATATATAGGTAATTAAAAATTATATTCATAACCGTAAATTAATTTTATCTCGTTTAAGAGCTAAAAATTCTTCAATTAGGCAGGGATAAAATAATGAAACAAAGTATAGTCAAACTCTTTTTCAAAGTTTCGAAATCAGTTTTGGTATTTAATAAAATTCCTGTAGCATGTCCGTGAAACCGTTCAACGGACCAGAATGGTTCCGGATACCTTTGTTATAAAACGACTTTCTGTTCTAATAGTATACTTAACAAAGTGAAAAAATTATTTCATTAAGAATTTTTTATTATTTATTTACTTCAAATTCAAAAAAATTCTAAAATTCGTGATTCATTCGAAAATATAAAACTTTTATTTTTATGTCCGTGATTACTAAATTAGCCAATTTGGTAATAAAAACTCCATGTAGATACATATAGTATACAGTTTAAAAAATAACCAAAACAAAAATAAAGATTTTAAATCCCCCAAAGCGCATAAAACTTTTCAAACCCCTCTAACTCTTTAAGAGTCTGCACTTTTTAGAGTAATTTGGCATGATCTCACTACACTATTGCAGCACTTTTGCAGCTCGAGCAATTTCAGACTTGCAACTTTCTAACTCCAAATTTTCGAATCCCTGCAGGGAAAATAATCAAGGAAATGTAGAGCTTCAAGTATTCCTTTTCAGCCTCCCAGTTAGATTTAAATTTTGCAGAACGTAAGCGAATGAGAATAAAGCTCCTTGGGTGTTTCGAATAATTTTTTCTTCCTAAATCTGTAACTTTGAAGTTCCTTATTTTAAGATTTCTCCATAGATAGATGAAATAAAATTATTTGAAAATCGGGTAAATTGTCTTAGAAATTCTTTAAAGAAGTGAGCAGTTTTTTTTAGAGATAGGACGGAATAAGCTATATAACACAAATAAAGGTTCTTTGAGTTGAATTTTTGATACTTATTGCAAAAGTAGAGCGGATTTTTTCATGAGACAAATTGCATCAAAGAATAAAAGAAGATATTTTAACTGTCTCAGTTTTATGCCTAAAAGAAATGGAATGTAAGTATATGTAAATACGCGCGCACACACACACATTCCCAAAACAAACTGTTTATTATTGTATAATAATTTCGATAAATAATCTAAACAAAAATAATTCAGCTTAATCTAGTGCAAGATCGATTATAATACTTAATTGAAACTCTCATTAAATACTTTTAATAATAATTTTCTTCCAATTTACATAACTATCCCCAGTTATTTGCAATAAATCCTGATTTGTGACACTTCATCCAACCCCTTTTAAAGCTGAGTGCATTGTAATAACTCCCATCTGCTTCAACACACACACACACACACACACACACACACACACAATGACGACAATTGTTTTCCTTTCAAACAGAAGTGAGTAGTGACAATCATAGAGAAAACAGTGTTAACTTTTTAATTTATTTTTATTCCATCTCAATAGGAAGTTGGCAAAACCAGACGAAGGTTACGATGACATAAAGACACCTTAAAAAAAGATAAAACGGGTAAAAGGGAAGAAATCATTTAATCTGATCTTATGTACTATGATATTCTCATCAATCTGGATCATGCCGAATTTTTAATGGAATTCTCACACTTGTTGATCTTGCCAAGAGAAAAGCAGGAATCATTTAAAAGAATATATTTTGATCAATGATTTATTATCTATCTACTCGGCACGTAAAGTAAATGACACTTTATCTTTATAACACTGCATTTGATTTATTAAATAGAAAAAGGGGAATGGATTAGGAAATAATAGAGCATTTTAGAATGGAATTACTATGAACTAAATTAAGATGTACATTTGGATATTAATTAAAATTTAAATTAGAGTTTACCATATTATATACATCATTAGAAATATTCAAAGAAAAGAAAATATTATTTCTGAGCTATACATGATTCTATAGAAGAATTTTGGGTATTAAAATTTATATCGAGTTAAAGATAAGTGTTTAATAAGATTGGTTAATTCTAAAGAAATCAGAAACTCATCAAATTTAATTCCCATTAGTTTCAGTTTATTTTTTAACACTAGATAGCGCTGTACTTCAATGGCCTTGAAGTAATGTAGCAGCAGTTCATTTATTAGTACAGTGTGACGGTGACGTCACAACAGGCTCGGGATGTTATTTGGCTTCCAGAATCTGGATTTCTTACCACTTTACAGCGAATTTTTCGACTCGAATATGATGATAAAGGATCTACGGTCAGAACAATTCATTAATAACTACTTCATTTAAAGAAACTGAGTTTTGCCATAGTGAAATCAGGTCCGAGAGGATGATGAACAATATTGCAAGCCGGAGAGCAGATAGAAAAAAAGGCTCTAATAGTTAGTTGTAAAAATTTTTTTTTGCATAAAACCGTTTTTTAATGAAAGAAATCTCAACAGAAAAGCAAAAATATTGAATATAAATATGTAATCATATCATGTATTAAATACAGCATTACTGAAAACCTGCAATACTAACGTCATTCATGCTGTTATGACCACTTAACATCATTGTACACTATTCGGTTACATTTTATTTTGATACACTTATGCACATAAATTAAGGATAAAGCAAGTTCAGGAGAAAAAGATTCAGAAGCAAAACAAATGGGACTCATTTGTTTATTAAACAAAAGGTAAAGATCAAAAACAAAATACTATAGGCTTAGTATTATTAACAAATATCGTGATTTTTTTTTTGCATCCTAGAGGAAAATTACAAAGAAATAAATAAATATATATATATATATATATATATCTATCTATATATATATATAAACATGGTTGATATGATGGTTAATACAGTTCTGTGCAACGTCTATTCGAACGGAGTATCACATTTTTGATCTGATCTTGGGGAATATTACACAACTCATCAGGCAATGATCTCTGAAGTTCCGGTACACGTAGGAAGTGGTTGACGGGCTGCAACTTTTTGGCCCAGCATGTCCCACACATGCTCTACAGGATTTAAGTTCAGTGAGAAAGCTGGCCAGTCGGTATGGATGATATCTTCCGATAGAATGCATTCGTTTATGATGTTTGAACTGTAAGAACGGGCTTTGCCATCTAAAAACAGATCATTTTAAAGGAGATATATGCTTTTTTAGCGATTGATTTCCTCGTTATTTTGAATTATCTTCAATTTTCGGTCATGATTGTAGTTAATTTAGTTATTTTGTGGGTTTAAAAACACATTTTATCGGAGAAGACATCTACATAGACAAACTTAAAACGCTAAACTTTATCTAACTATAAAATGTAATTTAAATCATTGCAGCCATTTTTGAGTATATGAAATTAATTTATTTATAAGCAAGAATTAATCATTTATGGTTATAACATGAAAGATTACGCACAAAACAGAAGATACTTTTTAAACAGATTATAAAGAAAAGAAAAATAGCTAAAAATTCTATTTTTAATCAGTTTTTAACAATACGTGATTGATATTTAAAAATCCCAAATTTTTCCATTTTATATCTGATATACTATATCATTTTATAGTAATACAAATATTATTTTGATGATGTCACAGACAAAATATAAATTTTCAATTTCAGTTCAAAAAAGAGTCAAAACAATCCCTCAAAAGATATTAAAAGAATCATATCCTACATAAGTACAAACCAGACAATACTTTTCCACATAACAAATATCTCCAATTTTTTGGTGAGAAAAGTCTGAATCCATTTACGTTTCACTTCCCACCCTCTTATAGAACTGAAGGCTTTTAATTTCTCAAATTTGTGTTCTATCAAAATTTTTGATGTATGCCCCATAATGGACAGGCCAATTGCGTCCATTACCTAACTCAAAGCCAATGGAGAATCCATGCTTTATACTCCCATTACCTTCTTAATGGGTACAGGACAGATGCTAGTATCTTCTGGTGATCGAACGCCCCCTATTTCATTCAATAAGCAATTAGTATTGGAAGAGGATTCTTTTTTTTCTTTTTTCCCCACAGTTTATTTGGTTTTGGAAGACTTTTTTTTCTCCATCTCCGAATCCTATAATGGAGTAATTACACCATGACTCTTTTCTAAGATAATAGGGTTCGTTAGTTCGTAGTTGAGATTACTAGAGTAGGTCATTATTCAGATTTCTTGGAAGAAAGTGCAGTTGAAGAGATTTGGGGCGAGTTTTTCTTACGGAGGATAGGGAGTGTGGTGTCTGGGAAAGAGATTGCAGCTGGGATTAAAATAGAACTCTTTATATAGAAGGGATTTAGAAATTTTATTTAAATTTTGTAAAGAAATATGCTTCTGTATGGATTTTATTGTTACTTACTTACTATGAAATTTAGCTTAGAAATATATTTTGTGAAATTTTGTAAATTTTTAGATTACAATATCCGGAATAATGTTAGATTTGTTTATAATTTCTCGGTATAAGTTAGAATGGGGAGTGTGGTGTCTGGGGAAAGGGATTGCAGCTGGGATTCGAATAACACTCTCTAAACTTGATGGATTTTGAAATTGCAGCTTAATTTTGTAAATAAATATGCTTCTGTATAAAGATTATTGTTACTTACGAACTATAAAATTCATCTTAGATATATTTTTGTTTTTTGTTAAAAATTTTTAGATTGTAATATCTAAAGTAATATTAGATTTGTTTATAATCCCTAGATATAAGTTAGAAATGGAGAGTGTGGTGTCTGGGACAGATATTGCAGCTGGGATTCGAATACTACTCTCTAAACTTGAAGAATTTTAAAAATGCATCTGAATTTTGTAAATAAATATGCTTCTGTATAAAGATTATTGTTACTTAATAACTATAATGTTTAGCTTAGAAATACTTTTGTTATATGTTAAAAATTTTAGATTCCAATACTTGAAAAAATGTTAGTTTTGTTTAATGTGCTGGTATAATTTAGGATGGAGAGTGCAATGTCTGGGGCAAATATTGCACCTAGGATTGGAATAGAACTCTCTAAAGTGGAAGAATTTAGAAAATGTATCTAAATTTTATAAAGAAATATGCTTTTGCATAAATATTATTGTAGTTTACTAACTATAAAATTTAGCTTAAATATCTTTTAGTTGAATGATATAATTCAGATTGCAATATTTGAATGTTATATGCAATATTGAATTAATGTTAGATTTGCTTAATCCTTCGGTATAATTTAGAATGGGGAGTGTGTTGTCTGAGAAAAAGATTGCTGCGTGGATCCTAATTGAACTCTCTAAACTGGATGTGTTTAAAAAGTGTATTAATATTGTAACCTACTAACTATAAAATTTAGCTTTAGAATATTTCAGTAGAATGTTATATAATTTGGATTGCAACATCTGATGTAATGTTAGATTTGTTTAATTTGTTGGTATTATTTAGGATGGGGAATGTGGTGTCTGGGGAAGAGATTGCAGCTGGGATTTGAATAGAGCTCGCCAAACTGGCAGGATTTAGAAAATTTATTTAAAATTTGTAAAGAAATATGCTTTTGCATAAATATCATAATAACTTATTAAATATAAAATTTAGCTTAGAAATATTTTAAATAAATGTTAAAATTTTTAGATTGCAATATCTGAAGAAATGTTAGATCTGTTTAATACTTTGGTATAATATAGTTTGGGGAATGTGGTGTCAAAGACAGAGATTTCAGCTGGGATTTGAATGAACCTCTCTAAACTGGATGAATTTAGAAAATGTATTTAAATTTTGCAAACTAATATGTTTCTGTATAAATATCGTTGTTATTTACTAACTATAAAATTTAGCTTAAGAATGTTTTTGTGAAATGCTGTAAATTTCAGATTGCAATATCTGAAGTAATGTTAGATTTGTTTAATGTATTGGTATCATTTAGGATGGGAAATGTGGTATCTGGGAAAGGGATTCCATCTGGGATTAGAATATAAATCTCTAAACTGGAAGGTTTTAGAAAAGGTATCTAAATTTTTATAAAGAAATATGCTTTTGTATAAATATCATTGTAACTTACTATAAAATTTAGCTTAAACATACTTATGTGAAATGTTATAAATGTGAGATGTCAATATCTGAATGTTATAAGCAATATTGAAGTAATGATAGATTTGTTTTATCCTTCGGTATAATATAGCATGAAAAATGTGATGTTTGGGACAGAGATCGCAGCTGGGATCCGAATTGAACTCTTTAAACTGGATGCATTCAGAAAAATTTATTTAAATTTTGTAAAGAAATATGTTTATGTGTAAGTAACATTATTACTTACTAACTATAAAATTTAGTTTAGAAATATTTCTGTGAAACGATATATATATAGCTGGGTTGATGTAATGCGGAGAGGGAGATGGCTTCCATCTCAGATTCCGCTCTCGTCATCTAACCACGGTTCAAAATTACCAAGTCCGTCCCAAATTTGTCACTGTGTTACTTTATAACGAGACGTTGATTCAACTAAACTGAACTCTAATTTCTTCCAAGTACCTACTATTTTTGAGATTTTTCTTGAAATTAAAGGGAAGAGACGCGAAATAAGAGTAAAAATCATTGATATGATTCAAAAGTTGAAGAAATTAGTACAACACTTGTTTCTGGGGTAACCTTTAAAAACCCACCTTTATTGAGTAAGTTCAACGAAATATACTTTGGGGAATTTCTCTCGAAAATTGTTGAAAGGACAAAACTCAAGTGTTAATTTAACATAAGGATACAATGAAATTTTATGTAAAATATTATATATATATATATATATATATATACAAGAAAATAGAATAGTGATTCGATGTGAAGACTCTTCTGTGATAATGTCAGTTTATATATATATCTATATTATAAACTGATGCAACTCGAAATGCGTTGCTAAGCGCAAAACTGGAGAACGGCTCGACCGATTTGGCTAATTTTTTAAAAATATTTTCGTTAAGGCACGAGGATGGTTCTTATGGGGAGAAAAAATTAAAAAACTGCGAGGAAAATAGTTAAAACGACACTTTTCTTACTTTCCCGCCAAAAATCTTCATTTCCTTCCCCCACACCAAATGAGTTAGACAGCAGGAAGTAATAATTTATGATTTGTTTAGAAAGAAATGCACGAAGTCAGTTGGTTTTCATTCATAGATAACGAGATGTTTAAAAAAGAAAGAAAATGGTTGTTTTTATTATTAGTCGGTATGAATATTTAATCCACGCCTGCTCAAAATAAAGTCTGGACAGGGAAGAAAAAAAGAATGAAAAGAAGGGTGTGTGTGCGTCACCATTATTTCCTCTGTGAGCGGCATTTTCCAAGCTGTTTTTAAACTTTCGCATCTCTTGAAAACCAACTCTGTCTTTATTTGTTTAGTGTGTTTACATTTATGAAAATATGAATCTCATTATTCTATAAAAACGTAGAATTTTAGACCTTTCCCTCCACCATGTAAGGAAAATATCAATTCCGGGACAGTCATTGCTCGGATAGAAAGAGAAAGATAAGTAGTACAATGAACAGAACACCTGAAGAAAATAATACTATAAATGAATTATATGATTATCAAAATTTATTTAGTTTAAAAATATTTTGGTGAAAAACCTGTTATGAGACACAGCTACATAAAATATTATCTGAAAATTTTAGCGAGCATTAACACTGACGAACCGACTGGTCGCCAAAGGC
>JAOUZG010031332.1:2764642-2782183 GCA_026289955.1 Argiope argentata
TATATATATATAGTATGTGTTGTTGTGAGAGAGAGAGAGAGAGACCAGTATTTGAAGTCCTAGAAAAAAATATCAGACAAGAAATAATAAATAACAGTAAAATAATAATTCTATTCTAAAATTTTAACTCTCAGAATTCTACGTTTATCTTAATACAGTTTTATTAGAAAATATAAAAATATCAATATTAATTTTTTTAATTGTTAAGACAGTTTCCTATTTAGTATTTCAACATCACAAACCATTCAGAAATTCATTAGATAAGGAAAATACAATTTATTCTTGTACGGAAATATGTAAATTGATAATTCATAACGCTAAAATGAGATTTCTAATATTTATCGTCTGCTTATTAAATATGATTTTTTATTTAATTATGAAAATATTTTATTGACTAGAATATCTATGAAAAGCACGATTCTTCTTCTGTTGCCATATTTTACTACTAAATTCCAAAGAAGCATCAAAAGGGCCTGTTTCTCTTTTAGAATAAATCTAAGAACCAGATATATTGTTATCGGTGTTCGTAGTCCCAGGGGTTCAATATAGTTCACGAGAATTGAAAGACAAGCAAAATGTAAGCAGTTTTATTCTTTCAGAAGAAAATGGCGACATTTAGTGTGTAAAAGGATAGAAAAATCTTGATGATTGAGCAAAAATGATTCATTAATAGGCAGAAATTGCATTTTTCTATCAGTAAAGCAATCATAGCTGTGACAAAGCTGTTTTATCTTTTTCGATATTTTTTATTTTAGTGCTTTATGAATATATACTGTAAATAATATAGTATCTTCATTAATTACATTCAAAAAATAAAAAGTTTTCTTTGATTTTCGTTTTACCTAGTAGATTTGATAAATTTTTAAAGTGTTGTGCTTAGTAATGTTCAAAGGTAACATGGATTGGCAAAACATATACATTTTCTGAAGCAGTCAAAAATATTTAAAATAATGTTATAATATAAAATTATTAAAGAAAGTAATTTTTCCATCAAATAAGACTGAGCTTTAATCTTCCCATAATTATATTAATATGAAAATTCCAAGCCGATTATAAAGTAAAAGAACTACATTCTAGAAAACGAGTTTCCAGAACAAAACAAATCAAATACACGCAGGCAAACAGTAAACCATTTCCAATCAAACGCAATAACACTCAAAGTTAAAAATATAATTATAGCTCTCGACCAACTATCTAAAGAGAGAATGGTATTTTCGCATGATCACATTGCCTTTTATAATTTCTTACATGATATAAAGATTCCTGTAGGATCATCAGATCTCAGTTTCTAATAAAGATAACCCCATAATTCTTGTATTTTGTAGAATTGTTATTCATTGTCACCAAATGCTTCTAAGTTCGATATCGGTCATGAGTATCTATTAAAAAATCTGCAAATCTCCCGTTCTTAGTTTCATACATTTCACACAAATAAAGTCTCCTTACAAATTCTAAATAATAATCTCAAATTTGTCCTTAAATTAGAGCTAAAATAATATTTTTGAATAGTTAAGAAAGTGGAAAAAATAATTTAAAATTAAATATTTTCAATGTTTGAATGTATTTTAATTAAAATACGTTAGAAGATTGCTGATTTCGGTTTATTAATCAATAGGATCGCAGTCTTTAAATCTATAGTACATACCTTGAATCAAGTCTTCATTTGAACCCACAGTGTTATTTTTTTCCATTTGAATACTCCTCGTAAATTAAATTAAAGGGTTGATTAAGAATTAGTCTTGCCAAACTTTTTTTCAGAACAAAGAATACGTAGTATTGATTAAATACAATTCAAAAATGAAAAGTTGTATTATCTTCAGAATTGTTATTAATCTTCACTGTCTATTATATTGTTACAAGCGGGCTAGTAGCACGAAAATGCGCCAAAGACGGCGACGTTTGGCGAGGAGCCTCGCGCCAGCTTGATTGGTCTGGCGAAAGGAATAGTCTAGTAGCCGCTGGATTGTGCGCGTTGTTTTGAGAATTTTCACGAGATGTGGTGCACGCGCTTCATCGGCTATATAAGGGTCGAGTAGCCGGAGTGAGTGAGTTAGTTGAGGGTTTGCTCTGAAATAAAAAGCATCTCGCTGGAATAGAAGATTTGTTATTAGTGAACTGTGTTTGCGTTTGCTGTTAACGCTGTGTTATTGAGCTCGCTGTGATTAACTGTTGCTGTGCTATACGACAGCCGTTTTACAGTCTATTTTTATTGTGCAAAAAACTTGTATTTACGCTGTAAGTGACTGTTGATTGCTGGATTGTATTTATCTGCAATTGTTACTCTATTAATTATCCTGTAAATAGCTGTAAATAAAATTCTCTGTGCTGTCCTCAAATAAAGTCCATTCAATCCGAACCCGCTACGCTAAAAACGTAGCAATATATCATTTGCTCTATTTCAATCTTGGATTTTCTGAATTTTTCAAAACTAATATCGGAAAAACAAGCGGGAGTTGTCTCCCGAAACTTTCTCGTGTACTCTTTAAAAATCTTCCCATGCCAAGAAGTCTTGCAATTTGCTGGACTTCTAATAATTAAGAAATATTATCCTTCGACGTGAATTTAGCTTCTTAAGGCATCTATTGTAAATTCCTTGGCGAGATTGTTTTTATACGTTCCTTGGTATGATATTGATAGCAATCAAAAATCAAAATTGTTCTTTACTCATTTTGTCCCAAACGCCTGAAGAAAAAATTCACCACAAAGCTTTATTTGTAATCACAAAATCCTCATTTCAAATACGACAGATTGAAGTTTTTGAATTTTTGACTTAAAACGTCTACATCTATCTGAAAGAACATATCCAGAAACTATTAATTTATTATTGAATTTAACTTAAAATTCAACAGGTGTTTATAGTGTAGATGTTAAATCTATACACCAAATATCATCTATCTTGTTTTCTTCGATTCATAATTATAGCATTAACTTACATTAAAATAGGCAGATTTCTTCCTTAAAGGCTTTACTCAAAATTTGATTTAAAAAAAATCAGTACATTTGTTATGAAGACAGTATATCAAGTTTCATTCGTTTATCTAAATTTTTTTAGGTATCTTTGCTGACAAACAGACAAACATTATCTAAAAATTGTTTTTGCATTTCTTACAGGTTTAAAACGTAGACATTCGTCAAAATTTTGAGTACAAATTTCTTTACGATGCAATATTTTTTCTATACTACGAGAAAGTAAAAATACCGGGTGTCCAAAAAATTCCCGTACGCCAAATTTAAAAAATCATTGTCCATGATTTTTTTTTCAAGTATATTCAATTTTTCCATACGAGTAATGAAACCATGGACATGATTGAAGCTTTTTTCGGCGATCGACTTATCTCAAAACATCTTTGGCCACCTCGATCCCCTGATCTGACCATCCCGGACTTTTTTCTGTGGGGATGCTTAAAGGACAAAATTTATGAAGGTGATCCTCAAACAATAGATGATTTGAAAATCGCAATTACCCAAAGGATACAAGAAATGACTCCTAGCATGTTAAAACGCGTTTCGAAAAACATGCGCAAACGAGTTCGACTTTGTCTCCAAGAAAGGGGTGGACATTTTGAACATTTATTATAAATGTAAGTTCAGTATTTTTTTTCCTTAGTTATGTTAAAAGTGCTTTTTATCAGTGGCATAAAAATAATTCTTTTTATACCGATTGTTTTTGTAAAATAAATTCACAAATCATCAGTACGGGAACTTTTTGGACACCCTGTATATTTTTCATTAACTGTCAACTCTTTAAACCACAGAAATCTATTGGAAAAGGTTAGTTTAAACAAATTATTTTTAAGTCGTATATTAAGTTATTGCAAATATTACTAAAAATGCCTTGAGTGAAAATTTCCAAATACTCATAACATTCGGCAATAAATGTAAAAAAAGAAACTAAATTTTTAAACAAACAAAATATCAAAATCCAGCTTTGAGGCCTTATTTTAATAAAAGTGTAAATCGCACCCTTACTCTGTTTTTAAAAAAAACTTTGCATTCCTTTACATAAATTTAGCTAAACAAATATATAATTCAAAAAATCTTTTTAAAAATCAACAGCTTTCAGAAGTGGTAAGACTTATTATGCATATATATATGAAATCTAATAATAATTATTTCATAAATAGTTTTCACTATGTACTACCTATTAAGGCAGAGAATCTTGCAAATTAATTCCGGCTACAATAATATTTATACTCATCATTATGTTAAACTAATATTTGGAGGAACCAAACGTTTAAACTAAATATTCCAGCTGTACTCCCAATTAAAACCAGATTATTATAATATGTAAATAAACACATCCTCGAGGTACCTACAATAGCAGTATTAGGGAACTACTGACAAAGTTTAAGCAAATAAATTGTAATGTTCAAATACATTGTAAATATGTTTTTGTAATGTTATGTCTTCCTTAGATGAATTTACTTATCAGTTTGAGGGATTTAAATTTAAAACATAAGAAAACAATTACAAAATCTTAATTTATTAAACATAATTAACTCTATTCAATAATTTATTAAACTTTAGAAAACAACAAACTCAAAACGACTCAGACTTAAAAATAAATAAGATTAGAATAACTGAAGAGGAATATCAATGTGGAGAATTGAACTATGGTAAAATCTTTTCTTTTCAAATACAAATTATTTATACATGTCTCTGCTTTTAGCATCATTTACAGAGTTTCAATTAATTGTCATCTGTTTTAGTCGGAATTCACAAATTTTAATTAAATGTCGTCTGCTTTTATTGATATTTGAAAAATTCGGATTAAATGTCACAGAGTCATGTATTAATAAAAGTCAAAATTCACCGCAAAGATTTTAATTATGTGATATTAATAGTACCTGACACTTATGTTTTTATTTTTGTATTTCCCTTATCTTTTATTTTCTTAATCACTTTCCGTTTTCTGTAATACAAATTAGTAAGAAAGATTTAAAATGGGGTGTCACTCTCAATAAGCATATACGTTAAATTTAAATAAACAAAGAATAATTTGATAACAATTTGCAGTATCTGGTATATAATAATTTTAAAAAAAATAGGCGACATAGTTTTAAAAATATTTAACCTAAATTGCTTTAAAGTAATTTTAGAATCTTTGAAAAAATTTATGGAATCCAGAATTAACTCTTTATTTTGAATCTATCTGAAGATATTTCGTTTCGTTTCTTTATATTTTTGAGATAGAAAATCGTCACTAAGTTGTTCCCAATTTCAGGTATAGTTATTTGTATAAATAAATTATACAGTTTTTGCTTATATATCAATTTTAAAATTGAGATAAATTATATTTTTCAGGTAGAAAAAGGAATGTGATAGCAGATTCAGAAATAAAACAGAAATAACACGTAAAATATTTTAGAAGGAAATTTAGAGGAAATATTTATTTAAAATAAATAACGAAAAAACTAATATGATATTACAAGCAGGAGAGTGCCGTGGAAGCACGTCGAAGTTGGCGACGTTTGACGAAGAGCTTCGTGCCAGCCGGGTTGGTTGGTAAAAGGAATAGTCTGGTAGCCGCTGGATCATACATGAAGCTTCGCATGCTTTTGGGCACGCGCTTGCTCGGCTATATAAGGGATGGGATGCCATAGCTCCAGCAGTTAGTTAGCAGTTTCCTCTCGGAAGATAGACATCTCGCTGGACTAGCGGATTACTTTCCTCGCTTGTTATTAGAGAGCTGAGTTTACGTTTGCTGTTAACGTTGTGTGATTCAGCTCGCTCTGACTCACTTTTATCGTGCTATAAGATAGCTGTTTTACTGTCGGTTTTTATTGTTCGTAATGCTTGTATTTACGCTGTTAGTGACTGTTGACTTCTGGATTGTGTTTATCTGAAGTTTTACTTTATAAAGTTATCCTGTAAATAGCTGTAAATAAATTTGATTGTGCTGCCCTCAATTAAAGTCCATTCAATTCGAGCCCGCTACGCTAAAAACGTAACAATAAGTAATAGAGAACTATACACATATGGAAATTATAAGATTAAAATAAGATTGGAACTTGGTGACTAAATGTAATAATCGAAGATGAGGCATATCACTTTATGTAATCACATTTATCACTTTTATTAGCAGTTTATATAATCAGATTATTAATTTTGTTAACCACGTTTATGACTTTTTTTATCACTTTAGTTAATTAAATTACCACATTTATTGTCACTTTAGTTAATAATATTATTGGAGAGGTGAGTTTACATTTGCTGTTAACGTTGTATAATTGAGCTCGCTGTGGTTTACTGTGCTATACGATAGTTGTTATGCAGTCTGTGTTTATTGTGCGTAAGGCTTGGATTTACGTTATTTGTAATAATCATATTATAACGTTTAATATCACTTTCGTTAATTACAACTATCAAATTTATAATCAATTAAATTAATAACAATTATCACATTTAAGATCGCTTTATTTAATCACAATTATCACTTTAGTTAATTATATTATCCCATTAGTTAATTAAGTTATCACATTATCACTTTATTTAATCAAATTATCACATTTATCAAATTTATAATCACTTTAGTTAATCAAATCATCACCTTTATCAACATTATAATCACTTTAGTAAATCAAATAATCGCATTTATCAACATTATAATCACTTTAGTCAATCAAATTATCAACCTTATCAACTTTAAAATCACTTTAGTTAATCATATTTATTAAATTTATTATTACTTAAATTAATCATATTTATTACTTTTATTATTACTTTTTTAATCAAATGTATCACTTTTATAATCACTAAAGTTAATCAAATTATCTGTTTAATATCATATTTAGTGATATTATGCAAAATATCGACCTAATGCAAGAATGTCAAAGAACGGATGCAGAAAAATCGAACGTGTTACAAGAAGATTTTAGTTACTCGAGCAGTAGATTCTAATGGATAAAACACAAAAGTATTAAGAAATCAGTATGACTAAAATTTTATATTATACGAAACTCATACATTCCAATTTGATAAAACTGAAACCAGCAAGAATGCTGTCAAGGTATAAAAAGTCATAATAGAGAAATAGTTTTCTGAAACTGAACTGGATTCTGCGAGCATGGCCAGAATAAATGAAATTTCTTCAAGTTCTAATGGTGGCAGTACCATAAAAAAACTCAGTTGCCTCATATTTGTACAATAAGACTAGATTTCCTAATTCTTTGCAGACTTGTCTTTTCTCAAGCGGTCTAAATTACAAACTGCTTAAAAATAAATTCAGCTGTAAACTAAGGAGCCTCATTAGCTTTGAAATGAGTTCACTTGCAGCTGATCCCTCATACGACTGACGGGAAGATTCCTTACACAAACATATCCTAAAATAAAAAATGAGTTGATTTCCGATACTAATTGGATATTGAATCAGCAATGACCGTTCGATTTCCAAAAGTTGTTGATGTCTGCTGAAAAAGGTAATGGAGTGTAAGATAAACATCCTCTACCGGCTTTAGATTGGAATTCGATCGCAATCATTCTAATATTGTTCCGCATCAAAATAAAGATCACCATTCGAGTACGCAATCAAAAGGCATTCAAGTTTGAAAGGGGACAGAAAGTGAAACATGATCCGAGTCACGGTTCATAGCTTCATCCTTAAGATTTGGTAGTAGTCGTATTGCTTTTAAAGATATTAAGGAAAGTTTCAAAAAAAATTCTTATAAATTCACAGTTAGAACTAGCTTAAGGTTACTAAAATAAAGCCCATTTTGTCCTGGGAATTCTAAACAGCATATTATGCTTAAAATTTTTAATTGAAATTAAGGAAGCAATCAGTTATTCTGAGGACTAGATTATCATCAAAGGACGATTTCCATTTAGCATTCATCCGTCAACATGAACTTAATTAGAAGTTCCCTTAGAATTCCTTTTCATCATCTTTGGTGTATCTTTTATCATAATTTTTTTAAAAAAATAAGCTTCTAAAATTAGCGGAAAGATTCATCGTTAAAAGGGAAATCATTGATAGTGACGTGACTGCATTAATTGTGATTATTGGTTTTTAGAGAAAATGAAATAAAGATTTCAGACAACAAATCTTGAGTGTCCTTTGCAATTGCAATGCAGCCAGTCTTTTGCATTTTCTAGCCAGCATTGCTGTGTATTTTCGAGCAATCTTTATTCGAAAACAATCTTGTCTAAGTCATTTGAATAGAATTATTTAAAGATTGTAGTAAAATATAATTTTCATTTTAATTGAAAGGGCTTAAAATATCTTAAGAATCCCCCCCCCTGAGGTGCCCACTCAAAATGAAGATGAGAAGACTCCGACATGGTGATTGGTTTTCGCCAACCTGGAGGGTGAAGGTTAAAGGAAAAAAATGGGAATCTGGCTCCTCCCATATATGACGGGACGTAATTTCTAATGGAAAGGTTGTACCGTGACCGGTAATGGCCCTTATGACTCAGAGTTCCCGCCAAGGACGCTGTAGAAAATATTTTTTTTAGGCGCATGAAAATCTGAAAAGTTGAGGTTGATCGAAAACTTAAAAATCGAGTTCGAATTTATTCATATATTCAATACTTCGTCTTTATACACTCGTTCACGAGAAAATAAATAAGAAATAATATTCATTCTCGGATTTAAAAAAACTTCGGGACTTTGCACATGCGTCAGGATGCTTTCATTTAGTCAAAACCACTGGTGAAAAACAAAAAAAAAAAAAAGATGAAAGAAGGAAACGCTAACAGTGAGATGGATTCGTATTATTCATGGACTTGAAAGATGCATAAACTGAAAAGGGTACTTACGTATTAGACCATCCAGTTTTATCGCCAGATTTGTGGTCGTCGCCATTGAGTTGCTAAACCGCCAATTATGGTAATCCGGCAATGGTGTTATCCGTTAATCTTTATCGCCAAAGCTAAATCTGTCGCCAATGAGTTACTAAACCGCTGGCGATCGTTCGCGAAGACGGTCTAATATGTAAGTACACAGAAAATTAATAGTAAAATTTTGATAAAAAGTTACTAAATGGCAATAAAATATCTTAGAACAATTTTTATTTACTGTAAGGCGCTTAAACATTAAATTATGGTAAATGAATTGAATATTTCTGATCTTAAAATTTCGTAACACTCTTTTACTAAACAATAATACTTTTTAAAGCACCTTTTCTTTTGTTATTGAATTTTTGATCACATTAGGAGATTAACAACTGTATAAAATATTGTTCGCATTTAATCTATTATATAAAATATTCTTCACACTACTCCTGATATTTTTTTTTGCATTTTTAACTAGCTATATAATCAACCTTTAAAAAATTTTAAATTTTTTTAATAAAATAGAATACCCAGAAACGTTACAATAGAAATAAAAGAATAAAAATTATCAAATGTCACAAAAATTAATATTTTTAGGAATTTTGTACAAATTAGTTGTAAATATTGTAAATATGTATGAGTATTTGTGTAAATATTTGTAAATAGTTCAATTGTATAAAATTAATTGTAAAGGAATTGCGAGGGGATTTTCAGCCGGAGATCGCTATAATGTTCTTATTTGGCGATGTAAGTATGTTGGCGGGATTATGAGTTCACTAATGGTTTTTACTACACACTAAAATGTGTATTTGAAGCTAAGAAATAAAGATTTGTTCCTAGAGAATGATGAAGAAAGTCCTACAATTCGCCGGAAAGAGCGAGTGGTTTTCACACTTGCTCCGCCCACTTTTTTTGACGCAAATTAGAGGCGGGGCTTAAAGATGAGGGGGAGATCAGTTCGGAAAATGTGCTACGTTAGTTGGCTTAGCTTTAGAGAGCGTCTTTTCTTGTTAATGCGTGTTTTATAGCTTTGTTACCCGAAATTGGCGGATTAAATAGAGTTAATTTGCTGTGAACTTGTAGCCAGTGTTGCGTATATTTAATACACGTTTTGATAAATAATAAATTCTGTATTTTCTCAACATTCTTGTGAGAATTTTCCTAAAAGTATTAAAGAATGGCGAAGAATTCAGTAACTCTTACTTTTACAGTCTCAACTTTATCAAGGAAGAAATTTGGTTAACTGGTAGTCTTACTATGATAAAAAGAAAATCAGAAACGGATTTTGTCTTGTTGTAATATAGTGATATATCACATGATTTAAAATGGTCTATCTTGCGCTGTATAATAAAACTAGCAACTAACAAATTAATTTAAAACTAGCAACTAAATTAATAAAAAATAAACATGTTAAAATTGAATAAATAAACTATCATTCTTCCATTCATTATATTTTAAGTAAATATCAATATCGTCTGCCCTTCGTGTTGATCTGATTAATAGAAAAAAATAGAATTAATAAAGTTGTATCATTTATCAAAGTTGTAATTAAATCAAACTGTATCAAATGAAATAAATATTAAGATATTCATTATAATATATAATTTGGAAATTAATACAATTATTTATTATCAAAACCGGAAGTAAATGTAAGCTTTTATTACGTTAGATAGATATTTCGATAAGTTAATTCTTCGGAATAAAAGGGTTTCATTTTATCGTAATTCTGATTATTTGTTAATTGTTAGAAATTCATCGCATTGTATTATGTATGATATATTACTATTTAATTATCCGTTTATCGTTATTCGAAAGGAGATAAATTATTTTATTTAATTAGATAGTTTAGTTAAATGATTCTACTTGAATTTACATGGGCGTATCTTATGGTATTTCCGATAATATAATTTTCGATAATTTTCATTCACAATTAAACACTTATATTACGTAATTATATTTGATTTATTCTCAGAAATATTAACGTCCGACAATTATCTTTTATTTATTTTAAACTAAGATATGATACATTATAAATATATACCCGTTTTTTTAAATAATGAATTAGGATAACAGCATTTTTTAATTCTTTCTGAAGAATTGCAAATTTATCTAAATAGCATTTTTTAGAAATGTTTTTATAACTTCGTGTTTTTAACTTTTTGATTTGTCTCTTATTTTCAAACATTTTATAAAGAAAGGATTTTTTTTAATGAATCAGTGATTAATTGTAATATTAGGATTCTATTATAGTTTAACTAGCGAGTAACTATTTTCAAAGACATATTAAACTCTTCAGTAATCCGTAGTGCATCTAGAGCGTTCAGATGAAACTTCATCATTGTGGCCGTAACGCGTTTCAAGCGTTCGGCTGCATTTAAAAAATTACAAACGTTTAAAACGCTTTGTAAATGTTTACTTGTTCGAGTTTTTATTTTAGCTTGTAAGTAAGCGAAAAACAAATTTTCGAAGACAGGAGTAGACGGCGAAAGGGTTAATAATTATGTGATATCACATATTTTGACATAGTCTTATCAAACAAAAAATACTTAATTGTATTAAACAACAAAGTGGGCTATATTATTCTAAAAATAAAAAAATAGGGCCTTTTGTGTTATCTGAAAATTATATGCAAAAAAATTGACAGAGAAACATAAATATTTCTTTAAAATGTTCATCCAGTAGGGTTTAATGTTTTACTTTAATCACCTTCCCCCGGGGGGGGGGGGGTCGGAGCCCATCGAAATAAGAAAGACATGCTTCCTGCATGGTGGTGTCTCTCAACTTTCTGAAGGTACACAGAAAGGGGGTAGGAAGTCTTCTGCATCTCACTGATGAGGAGGCGTATTTCCTTAGGGAAGTGCTGTACCTTAACCGGTGAGAGTCCTTAAGACCCAATCCCAGTTTCCACCAGTGTTGCAGTCTCGGCGGTTCGGTTATTAAGTTTGTTACAAGCGGGCGAGCACCGAAGTAGGCTACGGCTGTGAAAAAGCTTGGCACCAGCCGAGCTGTTTTGGCGAAAAGAATAGTGTGGTAGCCGCTGGATTTTTCATGAAGCTACGCCCCTTTCCACGCGCTAGCTCGCTCGGCTATATAGGAGACGAGTTGCTGTAGTGTAGTTTAGTTAGTTGATAGTTTTCTCTCGGAACAGAAGCGGCTCGTCGTACGAGCTGATTACTTTTCTCTCTTGTTATTAGTGAGCTGTGTTTATGTTTGCTGTTTACGTTGTATTATTGAGCTCGCTGTGACTTACTGTTTGCTGTGCTACACGATAGCTGTTTTGCAGTCTGTGTTTATTGTGCGTAAGGCTTGCATTTCCGCTGCAAGTGACTGTTGATTGCTGGATTGTTTTTATCTGAAGTTTTAATTTCTCAAGTCATCTTGTAAATAGCTGTAAATAAATTTGTTTGTGCTGTCCTCAGGTAAAGTCCATTCAATCCGAACCCGCTACGCTAAAAACGTAACAGTATTATTTATTCATGTGCTTTCGGGTGGTTCAGAGAGTCAGTAATGTCTTGACTGAAATACTTACATATTTAGTATGCTATATGAAATAAGTGCTGATGATCATTGGAATATTGAAGAACTTTTTCAAAATAAGTTCTCATGTAATTTTAGTTAATTTTTTCTTCTTTCTGCAAATCATGCGTATAAACTCTTATACATTTTGTTTAGAGAATATGGTCTGCATTCACACATGTCAGATTTTCTAAACATTGGTTTTAAAACAACATTCCTTGAAAATTCTTAAAAATACTACAGAGTTGAAAGGAAAACAGAACTTTTATACATTGTTTTATCATAAATAACAATGTTGTAAGTATCTCTCTGATCTCTTTCTTAATTTTTCGTTTTTAAGTGCTAAACTGGTTCATTATTTTCTCTTTAAGGAATTATAGCTTCCAAAGTTTAGTAAAATAAAAATTCCAAAAATCAATAACTTTCTTTTTTTACAACAATTTTAGAAATTACTATGCGTGTTCTAAATTTATTTTTTGAAAATAAAAATATGTATATCGGTCGTAATTGTTTTTTGTTTTTTTTTATATTTTAATTATATGTATTTTCTTTATATTAATACTCAATAAACAATTCTATTAAAAACTTTTTTAAATAATTGTTATTAAAATTCATATAAATTACGAAGTGTAAACTTATATCATATTTCTTAAACAAAAAAATTAAATGGAATCGTAAAATGTCTTAATAAATCCGTGTAAGTATTAAAGATTTATCAATTTTTTTAAAAATTTCTAGCTAGTTATATAGAATAAATAAATTAAAACATAACTAAAAGAACTTAAGAAATTACGTTTCAAAGTAAAAACGAAATCTTAATTTGTCTAAATGAATCAATATAGCTTGGTAAAAAATGGAGTATTTAAAACAAAACAAACTCTCTACGTAATCAGGCTTCTTCTTTATACGCCTATCTTTAAAGATTGGTAATGTATTTATACGAGTTTCTATGAATAAAAGATTGATTGCATAAATAATACATAATCTCAATTACCCTTGCATAAATTCATTATTGCCAAAATGAAAATTAGAAATCTGAATATTTATCGTCTGCTTATTAAACGTGCCTTTTCATTAAGAATTCTTATTCAATTATGGAAATCAATTGCTGTCTTCTCTTGGAACTTTATTCGAGTGTTTTTTTCCTTCAGTTTTTTTATTTTTATTATTTGGGGACAGAAATCTTGTCAGTCGTCCAGTTTCGTTTTTGCTTAATTGCTAAAGCAAAATCTTTGTCTTCCAACATTAATTCCCGAAAGAATCGTTGAGTTTCTCGAAATAGGAAAGAATAATCTAAAGAGTTTGCTTGAGTTAGGAAGATTTAGTGAAAATTTATAGCAAAAAGGTAAATACAATCGTAATGAAAGATTTTGCTTTTGTAAAAGAAAAAATATATAATTTCTCATCATTCAGGTGATCTGGGATTTTATAAGACAACTGTTTTGCCTTTCGTTTCTGAGTGTTTCTAGTAATCTAAAGAATGAAATATTTTCTGATCCTTTTTTCAAAAACAAAATAAAGAAACTGAGATAAACTTGACAAAGAAAATTATTGACATTTCTGTTATAATCTTTTTGTAATTAAATTTTAGTATTAGTGTTAAATTTAGTCATATAGAATGAAATATTTATTTTAATCATAAAACTGAAGAAAAATATTTGTCATTAAAGGAAAATTGAATGTGATGCGACAATTTTCATGTGATTAGAAAATAAGGGAACTGGGACATTCTTCAGAATGAAAACTGTTGAAATTTCAGTTGTAATTAAGTGATTTTTTTCCGTGGGCAAAATTTAAAATTTACTTTGTAAACGAAAATTTAAGAAATATAGAATTAAATGTATATTTAATCACAAAATTTCAGGATAATATTTGTCTTTAAAGACCAATTGATTGTGTGCTACAATACAATAGTTTTCAAGAGCTTAGAAAATAAAGAAACTGGGACATTCTCCAGAATGAAAACTGCAGAAAATTCATTTGTAATTAAGTGATTTTTTTTTCGTCGGCAAAATTTAAAATTTACTTTGTGAAAAAAATTTTAGAAATATAGAATTAAATATATATTTATTTAAAAAATAATAGGATAATATTAGTTCTTAATGATCAATTGAATGTATGCAATTATACAATAGTTTCGAAAGGCTTAGAAAATAAGGGAACTGGAACTCTTGAGAATGGAAACTGATGAAATTCCAATTCTTAATAATTGATTTTTCGCAATCAAATTGCAATATCTGATAGAAAATTTAGGTGATATAGAGGCTAAGTTTTTTTTATAATCATGAAACGGTAGAATTTTTATTTCTTTAAGTATTTGTTTTTAACGACAAATTAAATCCATACTTGAATAGGATAAATTTCAAATGCTCAGAAAATTAGAGAACTGAAATATTCCTGAGAATAAAAATTACTGAATTTCAGTTGTAATTAAGTGATTATTTTTGTAAGTGAAAGAATACAAATAAAATATGAAATAAAAGATTCATTTTAATCATAAAAAAGTGGACATCTTTTTCTTAAAGCATATGCTGTTGATGAAAAATCGAATCCGTTATTGTAATGCGATAATTTTCATGTGTTCAGAAAATAAGATAATTAGGAAATTTTTGAGAGTGAAATTTGTAGAATTTCAGCTCTACTTAAGAGATATTTAGTAATGAAAATGCAATATATAATAAAAATTTAGAACATTTTGAATGAAATATTTATTTTAATCATAAAACAACAGAAAAAAATATTTGTTTGTTAAAATATATGTTCTTAATGAAAAATCGAATCTGTATTTTAATATAATTTTCAAGTGAACTGGGAAATTTTTGAGAATGGTGAATTTCAACTGCTATTATGTGGGGGTTTTATGAATAAAATTTAACATCGAAAAGAAGTTTTAAGAAATATAGAATGTAATATTTATTTTAATCACTAAAAAGTACAAAAATATTTGCTTCTTAAAATATTTGTCCTTATAAACAAATTGCATATGTATAATTGTAGATAATATATGTATAATTGTAAATGTTATAATTTTCATGTGCTTAGAAAATAAGTTAACTGGATCAATCTTGAGGATGAAAATTGCTGTAATTTCAGTTGCAATTAAATATTTTTTTCTTAGTTAAAATTTAAAATTTATCATCTAATAAAAAAATTAAGAAATACCGAATGAAATATATATTTTAATATTAAAACAGTTTAAAACATTTGCTATTGAAAATATATTATATAATCTTTTAGATTATATAATATCTAAAGCTAAATAACTACTTATTAGTATTATTTAGAATCCCAAAACTGTGTTAAATTACATGAAATAATAAAAATAAAAAACTACTCATAATCAAATTGCAGAAATGCTGATCATGTCAAATTATATTCAGAGTAAAAAAATACTCATAATCCAACTACATAAATGTTAATCGGGGCAAATTACAAACAGAAACAAAAAATATCCTCATAATCAAACTGTAGAAATGTTAATCGCGTCAAATAACATGCAGAAGTTAAATAAAAAATATTACTTAAAATCCACTTTCAGAAATGTTGATCGTATCAAATTGTATGCAGAATAAAAAAAATTACTCATAATTCAATTTCATAATTGTTAATCGCGTCAAATTGTATGCAGAATAAAAAAAATACACATAATCCGATTTTATAAATGCTAATCGTGTCAAATTATATGCAGAGTAAAAAAAATACTCATAATTCAATTTCATAAATTGTAATCGTGTCAAATTGTATGCAGAATAAAAAAAAATTACTCATAATCCAATTTCATAAATGTTGATCGTATCAAATTATATGCAGAATAAAAAAAATTACTCATTATCAAATTTCATAAATGTTAATCGTGTCAAATTGTATGCAGAATTTTAAAAAAAAATTACTCATAATCAAATTTTATAAATGCTAATCGTGTCAATTTGATGCAGAGTAAAAAAATTACTCATAATCCACTTTCAGGCATGTTAATAGCATCAAATTATATGCAGAATAAAAAATGTTACTCATAATCCAATTTTATAAATGCTAATCGTGTCAAATTATATGCAGAATAAAAAAATTACTCATAATCAAATTTCATAAATGTTAACCCTGTCAAATTGTATGCAAAATTAAAAAAAAATTACTCCTAATCCACTTTCAGAAATGCTAATCGTGTCAAATTATATGCAGAATTTAAAAAAAATTACTCATAATCCAATTTTATAAATGTTAATCGCGTCAAATTATATGCAGAATAAAAAAAAATTCTCATAATCCAATTGCATAAATGTTAATCGTGTCAAATAACATGGAGAAATAAAGGAAATGTAAAATTGACTCATAATCAGATTGCAAAAATGTGGATAGTTTTGTGGAAGTCTTGCAAGTTTACAGAATAAAAACGGAAATTAAATTAATAAGGCAAATAAAATACCAGAGATAATTATAGATACATGATTATAATAATTAAAACCTTCAATCAGCACTAGATTTAAGAGGCAGTAATCAGTTTTTACTTGTTAAGGGACATCATTTGATTCTAAAATATTTCATTCAAATTTTTCTAAGAAAATAATATTCTAACAGTTACATACTACTTTAGAAAAAGAAAACAAGAAATACACCTTAATAATAATTAAGCTGCTTTTAATATTACTTTTAACAGTAAAACTAAGAAAAATATTAGGTACGATAGAAATTTAATTAGGGAATATATTTAGCCCTCACAAGTAGTAACATAAAGAGTTAGAAAACGCTTAATTTAAATGCTCTAAGTGTTTTAAACATCAAAAGAAGATCATAATAATATTCATATCAAGTTAAAATAAACTTGTTTTCAAGGAAACTCCTGTTCAGCATAATCGTGGGTATAAATGAATTCAGTATGAATAAACATATTGCACCTTGTCAAGAGCAAGATTAATATATGTGCCTTGCGATGGATACAAAGTTACAAATATGTGCTGGTTGAATTTATAAATGGGGTTGTTCTAAAGAATAAATTATATGATTTTTATACCTCGTTTTCTTTTATTATGAGTTTTATATCTATGAATTAAATGAATGATCTATGAATTATACATGAATTATATGAATTTTACATCTCGTTTTCTTTTTATATGAATTTAATATCTATGAATTATATGAATGAACATCTATGAATTATATGTGAATTATATGAATTTTACATCTCGTTTTCCTTTTATATGAATTTTATATCTATGGATTATATGAATGAATATCTATGAATTGTATATGGATTATATG